>JACXGM010001618.1:0-53044 GCA_016801145.1 Umbra pygmaea
TACTAATGAGACTACTGAAGTCTCATTACAAGCAGTCCATAAGTGTCAAAGGCTTTTATTGACAATTAAATGAAGTTTATGCAAAGAGTCAATATTTGCAGTGTTAACATCTGGGCCACATCCTGACTGATGGGAGCCTATTCTTGATTGATCAATGCCTGGAGTTTGTCAGAATTTTGTTTGTCTTCCCGCCTCTTGAGGATCGACCACAAGTTCTCAATTGGATTAAGGTCTGGGGAGTTTCCTTGCCATTTTGAGGTTTTGTTTCCTGAGCCACTTTGTTATCAATTTGTCTTCTGGCAAGGTGCTCCAAACTGTTCTTGGATGGTTGTGAGAAGTTTCTCTCGAAGGATGTGTTGGTACCATTTTTTTATTCATGGATGTGTTCTTAGGCAAATTTGTGAGTGAACCCACTCCCTTGGCTGAGAAGCAACCCCACACATGAATGGTCTCATGATGCTTTACTGGTGGCATGACACAGGACGGATGGTAGTGCTCAACTTGTCTTCTTCAGATCAATCAATTTCAAGTAGCATAGAGCCCTGTATTCCACTGCTGGTTTGCTTCTAAAGCTAAGCAGGGTGGGGCCTGTTTAGTCTCTGGATGGGAGACCGGTGCTGCTGGAAGTGGTGTTGAAGGGCCAGTAGGGGCACTTTTCTCTCTGGTCTAAAGATCATTCCCAATGCCCCAGGGCAGTGATGGGGACATCTGCCCTGCATAGGGTGCTGTCTTTTGGATGGGACATTAAACCAGTGTCCTGACTCTCTGTGGTCACAAAAAATCCCATGGCACTATGTGTAAGAGTAGGGGTGTTAACCTCAGTGTCCTGGAAGAATTTCCAATCTGGCCCTCATACCATCATGGCAACCTAATCATCCCTATCTCTCAATTGGCTCATTCATTCTCCTCTCCCCCTCTACTCCCCAGGCCGTTGCTGCAAATGAGAAAGTGTTCTCAGTCAACTTGACTTGTAAAATAAAGGTATAAATACATTTTAAAAAAGGGGATTCATCAGAGAAAATGACTTTACCTCAGTCCAATCCCTGTACCTTTTGCAGAATATCTGTCTGTCCCTGATGTTTTTCCTGGAGAGAAGTGGCTTCTTTGCTGCCCTTCTTGACACCAGGCTTTCCTCCAAAAATTATTTGCCTCACTGTGCGTGCAGATGTACTGATCCATTTTTGTGCAAAGCAATGATGACTGCATGTGTTTCCTTGCAGGTAAACATGGTTAACAGGAGGAAAAACAATGATTTCAAGCACCACCCTCTTTTTAAAGCTTCTAGTTTGTTGTTTTAACTGAATCAGCATGACAGAGTGATCCAGCCTTATCCTTGTCAACACTTTCACCTGTGTTAACAACACAATCACTAAATAACCCTGAAGAAGGCAAACTTATTGCCGAAACGTTGGATATTCTCAATACAGTTTTTTGGAGCAAGATACCTTGAGTGTGAGTCTTTATTTGTTTGTGTTAACAAGACAATCACTGACATGATGGCAGCTGGTCCTTTTGTGGCAGAGCTGAAATGTAGTGGAAATGTTTTTTTGGAGAAAGTAAATTGTCAGGGCAAAGAGGGATTTGGCAATTCATCTGATCACTCTTCATGACATTCTGGAGTATATGCTAATTTCCATCATCAACACTGAGGAAGCAGACTTTGTGAAAATTAGGATTTGTGTCCACGACTGTATTATCATTTTATGTTTATTTGGCTGATTCAAATGCACATAGTTAATTTAACAGGATGTTGTTGTCATCTGTATTGTTTAAATTTGTTTTGTTCCATCTTAACCCTTTAAAATTCAGTGAGGTCCCATTAAGTAACAATCCCCTTTTAGTTTATTTTCTGGTAATGATAAACATGATCAGGTATAACAATTTTGTTTTACAATGTTTATTATGTGGAGGTTGTTACGTAAAAACAGATTTTAAGAAAGTGCATGTTTGAAAAAAAATTTTTCACTTGATGTATTAAGCAAAAATGTACAGTAATTGTATCGTATAACAGTATAGTAAAAATATAGCCTGGTTGACACAAGACCCTATTCAGTTGTAACAGAGTGGGTCTGGGCAAGGTTCATTCAAAGCCCGTTTCCAAAGGGGCGTCACCAACGGGTGCCGCTCAATTGCCTCTCGGCGCAATTGGATATTTCAGATTGTTGCCAACTCAAGTCGGCAAGACCGCGACAATCTTTTTTTTTAGATATGAAGGCTTCGAATTTTGTTCTTTCCTCGGTTTTTAACAAAAAGGAAACGTTCAAATAGCTTATAACAGATGCGATAGCTGATTTGAACGAGTGATTTCCGGATGTTCCATTGCGGCAGCCATCGTTGAAATTGTCTGCTTCAATCAACGACAGTATATAGCTGCGCTATCGTCATTGTGTAAAGCCCGCCTCAATGGTTGTGATTGGTGCCTTGATTTGGAAAAATTGGAAATGGGCTTGAATGTGGTCTTGGCCAGACTGACTTGCAGAGCAATTCTAAATTTGCCTGAAGTCTGTCAGGGTTCTCCCAGGCTAGTAAAAATATGTACTGCTGCCAAATTATATAATTATTTTAATCTTACCTGTTCAAAAGCAACACTACATTCAACAGTGTTTACCAACCCATTAAGTTACAATAGTTGTGGATAATGTAAGCCAGGGCTGTCAAACCCTGTTCCTGGACATTTACCAGATTATAATGATTAGCTAAATGAAAGCTGAATTAGGTTACTCAAAACTGATACTGTGAGAGAACCTACAGGACAGTAGATCTCCAGGAAGAGTTGGGCAACCCTGATATGAGTGTCAGAAGGTTTTCGCTCTTACCTTATACTTGATTGCTTGTGTAATTGATTAGCATATGACCTCACATGGATTTCTAGATCTTACTTGGGTACCAGTTGAATATACAACAACATTGGAGTTGGTTTGACACCTTTGGTCTAGGTATTGTTTGGCCAATTGACTGATGGTACTTGTTTTAAATATCACCTTGAACAGATGACTGCTTAGAGATGGCATCTATAAAGAATTGGTGTATAATTGATTTAAATTATTAAAATGATTAGATTGTACAATGTATATAACATTAAGTAATGTGTTCATTTGCATTTCTGGTAACACTTTTGAAATTTACACCAGCTGATAGCCATGTTCTGACTATATGCTTCCCCAAACCATCATGTATAACTGACGTTTGGTAATGGCTGCTAAGTAATCCACTTAATCTTCCTTTCTTGTGTTAGCTGATGGATACAGATAACGAAAAGGTTGCGGGTAAAACAGAAACTTCCCAAGATGCATTTATGGAGCACATGTCAGAAAACAAATCTAGGTCAGTCATGTTACAAATGGTTCTCAGGCTACGATTGGTCAGTCATTACCCTGTAAAAAAGTCTACACTACATTTGATCCTTTTCTCCCTAAATATAGGGGTCATGGTGCGTTCAAAGGGCGAGGCCGGGGGTTCCGGAATGGTCGAGGAGGCATGCATGGAGGGCGGGGCATGATGATGAAAGGATTTGGCCCCCCTGGACGGGGCAGGGGGGGTAGAGGACGGGTTGGGGAAATAAATGGGTTTGGACCAATGAGGTAAAGAAGCAATGGTTTTGTATGCATGGTGCTAACAGAATGATGAATGATTGACAGTTTTTTTCTTGAAAACGTTTTAAATTCAAAATTTGTTTTTATGTGCCTGGCTCACACCGAATTACTAATTCCAACTCAATACACCTTTACGCTTGCAGCAGAGGGGTGGGGAGGATGCGGCCATACCCAGACATGAGGGGCAGAAGAGGCGGAAGGGGTGGTCTGATGGGAAGGGGTGGTCCAATGGGGAGAGGTGGGCCTATGTATAGGGGAGGTCCTATGGGAAGGGGCGGACCAATGGGAATGGCCCCTCCTCTTCCTCCACCCATGCACTTGAGAGGCCCCTACTCTCCCATGCACAGGTAAACCTTGTAATTAAGTCTACATACAAGTTGCTCAGTAAAGAACTTAGTTAAAATCAATAAGTCGCTGTCTAATATCACCGCTGTGTCACGGTGACCAGGGTTCGTATCCTGGTTGCTGCATTATGACAATGCCTGGAGCCTAGCATGAGGTGGCGCAAATTGGTACAGAGCTGCCCGGGGTAGATGGTTCTGTGCCATGTTGCTCTTTAGCAACTGTTGAATAACTGTCAATTCAATCATAGTTGTATAGCTGACGATTGTGTAAACTCCCACACATGTATTAACTCACTGCTTTAGTGTTAAATGAGAAGTGTGAAAACAGTCGGACGTCTTTGCGTCACGTGCCTGGAGGAAGCATTTGATCGATCATCGACCATCCTGTACCTGCTGAGGGGTTGCTGATGAGAGGAATTGAATGTTACATATTTGAAGGGAAGAAAACGGATAACCCCGCCCCCCCTCAAAAAATAATTTGAATTCACAATATCATAGATGTCATCCATTGATTACCAGTCCATTATTGCTAAATGATCAGACATTGCTGTAAGTTGCTTTGGGTAAGGGTGTCTGCTAACTCAAATGTAAGTATACAAAACGATATCCTGGGGCGTGGCACAGTGGGCTAATTTGCTGCATCCCAAGAGAGTCAAAGTCAAAGTACAGCAACTCCTTGTGAGCAGATCGGGTGCCTGTAAATTGAATTGCGGAAGTATATTTAGTGAGTATAATCATCCCATACATGATCTGACTAAAGGCTTCCATGTTGGATGAGCAGTGTGAAAAGAATTGTCTGGCTTGGTGACATGTGGTTGGGTGAACCATGTGAATGCCCCTCACCATCCTGTATCTGTACAAGGAGTTGCGGAGCTGCTGACAAGGCAGGGATAGTGGGAATTGGTCAAGACCAATTGGGAGGAGGGAAAAAAAGGGGAAAAATTTAATTGTTAATTGTTTTTTTTCTATTTTTTGTTTTAAATTTCAAAATCCTGGGACCTTGCTGCCTTTCCAATAGATCATGTCCCCCTCCACCTCCACCGCTTGGCCCCCTTTGCTTCAGAGGGCGTCTCCCACACCCCAGAGGAAGAGACATGCCCCCCGGACCGCCGCGACACTTCCATCCCCGGGGTCCCAGAGGGTAAGATAGTTATACATGTACATCACCCATCCTCCCTCCCTTCTCTACAGCTTACACAAAGGTTTTCACCTTGCTCTTTCGAAAGCCCTCTGATTTACTAAACATATTTTTTTCTCAGTTGATATGAATCACATTAAATGCTTCTTCTTCGCACTTAGCAACGGTAAGGTTAATCAAACAGCAGCATATGAATCACAATTAACTAAGAGGTTCTAAAACCACAAATAAACCCAAATGAATCTCAAACCAAACTCAATTTATTTTTACCCCAAGTGTTCAAAAGTGCATGAAACTGATTTTTTATCAGTAAAAAAAGGGGAGACCCTACAGTGCAGTGAAACAGTTGAGACAGTGTGCACACTGTTAAAGTGCTCCCTAGTGGCAGAGCATGAGAATCCAATCATGTGATTTTATCCTTTTACACAGCTACCACAATGGACCAGCTCCTCCTCATCACCCCCCACCTGGCAGAGGCCAGAGGTGGCCAGGGCCCCCTGGTGGCCGACGATTTTAATGCAGATTACCCTAAAATTATTCAGTGACAGAGGTTTTACAGTTTGTAGCAGATGGTCTATTGGGGTGGGTGGCTAATCTGTGCCCCTTAATATGTCGAATAAAGAAGCCACATTTTAAACATCCTTATGGAGTATCTTGTAGCAATATTTCTGGATATTGAAATTGAATACAGGAGGAACCTCCATTTTAACAAATGAACACTTAAATGCCTCAGACATAACAGTATTAACAGGCATTCTCACATTTACTGTAACTGTTGACATTAGAAAAATAAATGTGATCTTAGTGTTAGGACAAAGTTGTATAGTACTGGCATCAACAATCTTATTCTATAAAAGTAATGCTTTTCCCACAAGGGTGATAAATGTTGATATTATAATCTCTCAGATGTATTGTGGTCTTGTGGTGGTATTCCTGTGAGCCATTAAAAATATCGGACCCTAAAAATAAATAGATTACAGTGTGTGGAAGACACACAGGAAAGTAGAGGTATAAAGGAAGAAAGCAATGAAGACAAAAAATGTGCAACAGCCCATAACCACCAGTATTATCTGTTAGTTCCTATATTATGGACCTCTAACTCTTTGTTATGTTACTTTGACATACAACTTCACCAAGCTCTAGGCTACACAACTACAGCACAGTAGTTGGTTAGACTCACAGACACGTTTGTAAGTGAAAATACAAATAGTTTATATGTCAAGTATTCATGAGTCTTTTTACGTGATATTTTTATATAAATGTGCAGCAATTTTAATTTAAGGAATATTGCTATTTGGAACAATTCATGTTTGTGTTCAGCAATCTATATTGTGGAATGACTATAGAACATAAATGGATTATTTTGAAATAATAAAATACACATACAGTGTACATAGAAGGATTTATATTTGAAAGCAAATTACTAAACACGTAATTGCTTCAGTTTAGACACTACTATTGTAGATACCAGTGTGTTAAGTTTGAAGTGTTATCATACCATATTCTAACTGTATTGACGTAACTGTGTGGATTTGTGGATGTACTTTTGGACCACAGTAAACAACTATGGCATAGTCATGAAGGAAAAAATAAACGTAAAACAAAACTGAACTGCTCTTCTTATTGTTTATTAAAGTCCAAGTCTGAGAGTACTTTTTAGAATCAACTTGACACAAGATGATTGTAATAAAAACAATTGACAATGTCATTATTCTATACAACTGCACACTGGCTACACTGCTGTTCTTATGGCTATGCTACCACAATTGCTGAATAATCACTGAAACACAAACAGGACATCATAAATTTCCTAGGGCTTGAGTTTTAATTTGATTGATATATTTGTTGCTGCACACATTTTATAACACTGATTCATACCTTAATATATAATATGGAATTCCAGGACTGCCAAATTGTAGTAAAGGAAATGAGGATAGTTAAATGTTCATCATTTATTTTGCCTACTATAAGCCAATAAAGTAAATTTAAAAAATACATTGTTTTACTTTTATCAATCATAATTTAACAAAGTAATTTAAAAAAAGACTGCATTTTACTTTTCCATTTAACAGTTTAACAGCTGAATAGTTTATCTATTTCCTATTTTAATTTCCCATTTTACAATTTACCCATTTTACCAATTTTCCATTTTCCTCACCTCATATTATAATTAGAAGGGAGTGTCTAAATTGCATGGGCAGTATCTGATACACCATTGACTAATGATTGTGCTCAACAAACTTGATTACTACTGTCTTTTGGGACTAATGCTACTGTAGTTAGCCACTAAATGTCAGTGAGATTAATAATATTGTATTGTGATTGTTTGAAAATAGTCAAAATGGGGTTTTTACAATGAAATTGCAACAGACATGTGTGTTTCAGCAGAGGAAATAGAGCAACAAACCAAATAACTTAAAGAGAAAATAGAGAAAATCTGGTTTAAACGTAGGCCTGTAGCCTATTTTTCAAAGAAATTGTACAAACAAGGTTGTCTTACATTTGGTCAATACGGGTACCTTAACTGGTAATTGGATGTAGGACACAATCGTTTGATTACGGATGTCAAGATGAACATAAAACAAACATTCACCAATACCTTGTTTATTGAATAAAAACGAGACTTGTGACTGACTGACTACCATTTTCTTGTTTCGATCACAGCGGATATGTAGCCTGATTACATAATTTGCTTCATGCATGGTCCTTCAGCAGTAGGGCTTGGATCTTTACTTGCTCTTTTGGCAGATATGGTATCTGATTCAGACCGTTCGCCAGGTACGGCAGGTCTCTCATCAGGTACGGCAGCTTCTTCGTCAGGTAGCTATGGTAGCTTGTTCGTCAGGCTGCTCGCTCATCAGGTACCGCAGCTCAGTCAGCCACCCGTCACATAGGTCAGGTAACACAGCAGCTTTGACAGGTACTCTGCTATGTATGACAGATGATGCGGCGTAATATACAGCTGCTCCGATCGGTAGTATGGTATGATATGGCCATGGGAGTTCTAGCATGTATTGTCTTTACCTGCCATGACTGCAGGTTCACATTGGTAAACATTTATTGTTATTTATGTTGTTAAGCCAGGGTTACATTAATATTAAATGTAGCCCATTACTATATAGATTGCTAATGTGTTGTCATTATGACATATTCCCGTGGTGAACGCAAAGCATTTTGGGAATTCGCGGCACAAACTTAAGGCGCCCATGCTAACTATTTTTTTTTATTTAACAGTCTTAAATATCTTTTATTTAACAGGCTCATGCACCAGTAGCTCCAACAGTGTTTTACTAGAAAGTGCATTTCGTAAGACCAGTAAATGAGTCAAAGTTTTCACAATTTACCATTTAACTTATGCATGATGTGTTTGTCTTAGTAAGTTACGTTGGTTTGTTGAATTCTTAATGCATGCAGATAGATGAGAGAGAGAGAGCGAGAGCGTGAGGAATGTGGTGCTTAAAACATTAGCATTCCTTTGAACGAACGACAGTTTTCTTCCCCACTTTTACAATCTCCAGGTCCTGGACCCATCCATCTGTACAAAAGACCTGGGCCTGCTGCAGCGAATTGAAGTTACTGAACTTTGTGTGTGTGTATATGCACTAACACCAGGGTTCGAATTATGATTTCATCTATGTGGGGGTCTCTTCAAAAAAGTAGCTTATAAGAAGCTTATTTATGCTTATTTATGTGTAAATAAATAAATAGCCTAACATTGGACTTCATTCATTTGAGTTCAACGTTTATTAATACAGGAGTAGAGAAACGACAATTACAAACCATCTTATATCACCCTGTTGCTATACTGATGGTATGATTTTGCTGTCCTCATGGCAAATAATGGGCTCTTCTAAGAGGTTTGGTGGAGCCTGACAAGCCAAACCCACATCAAGATGTTGGGTCTGGGAACTCACCATTGGCAGGGCTCAATTCGAGGGGCGGGATAAACGGTTGTCTTTCAAATTTCACAACCAACCAGAGCAACAAAGTATCCCGTCGGCAAAACTCCGAACACATGTTCTGTTTGGAAGAATAACTTTAGTGCCGTTCTTCGTTCTTTTCTCAAAGAAAAGCTTAAAGCTACACTGTGTATTTCTTTGAGTTAATTCTTAGCAAAAAAAACTTTGTTCTTTCAAAAATATGTGCTCATTCATGTGTAATTACTTCCACCAACTAATCAAAGTATTTCCGTTAAGCGTAGAATCTTCCATTCACAATACATACAATGGTGCCGCTCGAATTGCGGCAGCCATGTTACGCCTTCATCTTTAAAATACATTAGCCAAAGAGGGACATACCTGAAATTCAAGCTCGGCTTTTTGCGCTTTTACACTAGTGGCACCCTGACGAATGCCAGGGGGAGATTACTCATGACTGCCGGCAAATTTCAAAGTCTGAAGATGTAAGATCATGCCTATTCTCAAAGACATGTAATGGCAGCACTGGCCCAAGCTGTAGAGTAGGCAAGAACGTTCGCCTGGCAACACGAACTCGGATTTTCGGTTTTAAAATAATAGCGCTCGTGGTTCATTGCAATAATCATTGTTTATTCATTGCTTAGGTAGTGTCCATGTTCATGTTTTGCAAAAATTTGTATTCTGTTGGAATAAAACAGACTCTAGTGAATGTTTTTCAAATGTAATCGTGTTTTCACATGAGACACTGACAATTTATTTAATCAAAGTGTGTACAACATATTTGTTACTTTTATTAATAAAACATGATAAACTAGTATTTTTGTTATCACATTCTCTTATTGTTTCTATACACACACAATACAATTGCATTTGGTTACAATTCACGGGCTGTGTAGTGAATTAACAATGATTATTGCAATGAATCGAAACAAGCGCTATTGTTTTGAAAGAAAAAACTAATATCCAGGTTCACGTTGCTGGTATAATAACGCGAGGGGCTAGAACCGTATTCAGTTGCTTGTCATATACAATTTCACCACTAGATGGGACCAATACTTACACAATGCTGCTAACTTAACTCCAAGTCTTCCAGAGTCGTGGCCAAAGTTGATTCGAAAGACAGCTGTTCGCCAGCAGCAGCGGCCATCTACTTTGTTTTCCGTAATTACGTTAAGCCCCCCCCACCAACTCTATACACGTTGTGATTGGCCTGACCAGAATTTGTTTTTTCCAGCTCGCAAGCCAACGGAGTACTGCTAGACTGACCCTAGCTGCAAATTATATTTGCTGCCGCTAGGGTGCGTCTAGATTTATTGGCTAGGTTTGGTATCCTTTGGTATTTAAATAACATTTGACTTTATAACAAGCAGCAACCGATGTATAACATGATCAAAAACACACCCATCGCGATATGTGCCTAGCAGTAGCATAGACCTAATGCGTTCTTTTGGAAAACATGTTTTTTTTTTTTGGCTGTTTAACATAAATGTTGTGATATATATATTAAAGGAAAAAGTGCATGTTTATGTAATCTAAATAATTGTGCTGATGATTTTTAGAGACCCCCACATGTGTATGATTTTACTGCTTTCATGTGAGCTCCCAAGTAATTTGAACCCTGACTAGCAGTTAATATCATGTAGTTGTATGGGTGCTGGAAGTTAGGCAACAGGTTTCGTCCCGCCGGCCCTTGACCAGTTGCTATGCTCGTAAGGATCCAGTCCTTTGATTCCCTTTATTTTCTCGTCATATCTCGTCTTTGCATTAGGATTTAGTTTTAGGCAGTATGGTCCGACAGTGTTTGTTTTAGCCCGCTGCATTTAGTAGGATTCGGTTTTTCACACTAAGTTTTCATCATTTTCATGCCAGAACACTTAGCCTGCTATGCCAGCCCATGTAAGTTGGCCAAACATACCAAAATTCTTTGCGTTTTGATGACGTTGCCTCCTACTTGGTCACATGTCTTAGCATGAAGATGAAGTAGTCTACAAGAGATTGCTATCTCGTTCCACATGGAGGAGGCAGGGAGAATCTTGTCGAGATTTAAAACATTTCACGCACAGGAAAAAATATATAATGCCCATGTATTTGTTAAATTAATATTTCAAAATATAATGTTCTTCCCAAACAAAATTGTAATAGATGTAAGAGCTTATCTTCATTGCGTATATCCAATGCTAGGATACTATTGCATATGCATAAAACAGGTATGGCAATCTTAAGGGTAAAAATGCTCAGTTATTGTCTGTTATGATAATAACCTCAAAGCAAAACTAGAATGTCAGTCTAAAATGAAAAAACAATATTTGTAAGTAAATTCAGATAGTGCTGATTCCAAATTGTATTCAAATGAAATACTTTAAATGACTAAGTAGAAATCATATTGGCTGATGTCAGGGAAACTGATTGTGACTATATTCACTAACTTTCATGGATTATACTTTAAAAACATACATATTAACGAAGCCATTAAATCAAACCAAAACACACATGTTTTTTTAAAGTATTATTTCTAAGAACGCTTTACTGGATGTTTAAAATTAGGACACACTCCACGAAGGAATATCTGATGAAAACCCCCCAATCAACTGGCTGAGTTTCTGATATTGAAGAGAATAAGAAAGTTGAGGGAACTAATGAAAATGTTGAGAGAATTTAAGTTGATTACCACCGCCACCTCCTGGAACATAACCTAATATCACAAAAACAAGGACTTTTTTGATTGCTCTAGTCTAGTCTGTATTCAGAACTATCGGTTATACACCCAATCGATCCAATGCATGGTTTTAGACACTCCCTTCTAATTATGAGGCGAGGAAAACGGGAAATTGTATAATGGGAAATGTAAAATAGGAAATAGATCAACTATTCAACTGTTAGATGAACTGTTAGTTGAATAAATGGAAAAGTAAAATGTTTTTATATTTACTTTTTTCAATCATCATTTAACAATGTCTTTTTAAAATTTACTTTATTGGCCTATAGTAGGCAAAGGAAATGAACATTTAACTATCCTCATTTCCTTTTATTCCTTTTTGGTCAGTCCGGGGATTCCATAATAAAATGTAGGTTATATTCATAAATGATAATGTTGGCGGACCAAGAACCCTTATGTGAAAAAAAGTATATGTTAAAATAGAAATCTGTCAGGGGAGTTTGAGAATCACCACAGAACAAAAAGTACTTCTTAGTCAAGCTGAGGACTGAAAGCTATTGTAATGTACAGCAGAATGACTTGAGAAAGCTGTGTAAATATACTGGTATGTTATTATTATGTTATTTTGAAGAGCACCATGAAGAATAAAGTATATGCCTAGCTCTATACAAGCCATCAACTCTACCAGGTGTCATTTGAACAAAGGACACCACTCTAGAACCATGTTTCCCTTGCCTGAATAAAAACCCAAAATCAGAATGCCAATGGTAGTCTGGTTAAAAGGAGAATGTCATCACCTATAGGAGTGTGGGATCTACAAAAATAACAATTTAGAACCTACTCTCTATCATAGATCCCAGAAGAGGACAAGGGATTGAGTGGAAAGCACATTCCTCAGTTCACTGTCTTCAATTAACAATTTATGAATATCTTAGAAAACATTTATATCTTGGATAATCAACATGTGTTGGCATTAAACCCATTTTCTCTCTTTCTTGATTATCATTACCTCAATTCTACCACAGTCTACCAGTGCATGACATTGCATGGAATAACAAGACCTCATGCTTACACTTGAAACATCACCTGAGATCAGAACAAAAAATCCCTTCACTTACAAATAAAATATTCCAGCTGCTATGGATTCATATGGCTTAGTTATTTTTACACAATCCCGTGCATTAGACACAATCATTGCTTATGCAGCAGTATAATGTATTTGACATCTATACATAGCTACATAATCATATGTAGACACTTATTAATGTATAAGTGACAAGAATATTGCATTAGGCTTCTGCACATTCTCAGTCATGTAGAGCCACGGACCAGCTGTGAGAGGACTCTTAACTGAACAAGTGTCGCACCTTTCCCCCTGTTGTCTGTCCATCTCTGTCCCTTCCCTATGAATCAGTGCCTCTTTGCTGCCTTTCTACCAGTCTTACTGGAAGGTCAGCAGTCTGTGTATAACAGTTATGATGGCAGACTGTTGTTGTCTCCAGAATGGGTGGTATAGTCCTTCCAAAAATCAGCAGACGCCATGGTTCGAGACCTCTCCCCTCCCTCTACAATGGGTGTCCCCTTGCTTCTGCATATTCCAGGTGAGACTCCTCTGTGTCCAAATCCCTTCTCTCTTTCCCCTCTGAATCATGGAGATTCTCTTTTACAGGCTGGAAGTAAAGAGAAAAAGTGGAAACCATGGTGAATCTGCATGCTGTCAAAGCAGGTGAGGAACTGAGGACAAAAGGAGAACAATGCCCTTTGCCTTTTTTTGTCTTAATAAGATAGCATTCATAAATAACAAAACGAGTGGAGTACAACGGTAAAGCACATCAGAGTCTAAGGATATGAAACCACAGAAGAAGCAATAAGCAACATGTTCTTAAATCAGTTTGATTATGGGAATAACAATGATTAACAAAGTTAGTGTCATTAGATGTCAGTTGTTAAGTTGCATTAGATTGTAGAATGTATGATTTAATAGAAACAACCATAGGCTTTTCAACAGAAGATAAACACTTCCTTGAAATCTGCTAGATCCATGTTTGACATGCAGAAATTAACTTTTACAATTGTCTGAGTCACCTTCAGTGTAGATCCAAGTTTCTTTACTCTCAGCCCCCCTGTATGACACATCTGGAACCGGGGAGGTGCTAGGTTATACAGCATCAGAGGGTGTATATAGAGAAACCAGGGGATATGATCGTGCTGACCTAATGAAGGGATTTTTATCACAAAGTCTGTTTATATAACACAATGAAGCATTGGCCGTTGCTGTGGCCAGAAAAAAGAAATGATTTGAAATCTGTACTGTTTGCAGCCAGTGTGTGTTGTGGTGAGTGTAATGTTTGATCCCACTGATCTACATGTAGACAGCAAAGCAAACATTTGTATTAATAATAATAATAATAATCTTTATTTATATTGCATCTTTCATACAGGGAATGCAGCTCAAAGTGCTTCACATTAGTAAGTCTTATAGATTGAAAGATCTGAAAGCAAAGAAATGAAAATATTTTATGAAATGTAAAGAAAGAAATTTAAAAGCAATACATAAAATGCATTGGGTATTGGGTTAGTTGAAGCCTACAGTGAACAGATGCTTTTAACAGCTTTTTGAATATATTAATAGATGATGCTTCCTTGATATTTTTTGCTATTGTTTTCCACAGCTTTGGAGCATAGTTACAAAAGGCAGCATCTCTAATGTTTGTGTGAGTGGGGTATTGTACCCTTAGCTGGTGATCAGTAGAAGATCTGAGGGTCCTTGGTGAAACATAGGGTTTTATAGAATCTAAAAAAGGTTGGTTCTAAACCATTTAGAGCTTTATAAACAAGCAGGAGGACCTAAAGAATTATCTTGCAGGGAACTGGGAGCCAGTGTAAGGACTTCAGAACTGGAGTAATGTGTTCTCACCTCTGTTTTTGTTAAGAGTCCCGCTGCTGAGTTCTGGATGAGTTGAATATTCTGTAAATACTTTTTTGGGAGACCTGTAAGGAGGATGTTGTAGTAGTCCAATCTAGTTGTAACAAATGTGTGAATTTGTTTCTTTGTTCATAACCCAGAAAGACACAATCTAACCTTAGCAATAAGAGGTTTGTCATCTTGTTAAGATTGGAGGTAAAATATAGGTCAGAGTCTATGATAACACCTAGGCTCCTCAATTGGGGCCTAAGAGGATTTCTAATTTTTCCCGATTTTAATTTTAGGATATTTGCACTCATCCAATTATGGCAATCAGACACCTAAAGAGGGACAGCAATGTATAGCTGTGTATCATCAGCATTGCTGTGGAAATTGACATTGTGTTCTCTGATGACATTGCCTAATGGAAGCATCCATAGTGAAAGAAGTAGTGGAGCATGACAACTTCCTTGTGCAACACCATTAGCAATGAACAAATCAAACCAAAGCAATGCAAATAACTCAACAAAATGAATGTATCAAGTGGTTTCCCCAAATTCAACTGAAAATTGAACTCTTTATGACTCCTCCAGTCTTAAAATTATTCAACCACCTAAATAGAATCCCTCACTACAGCACAAATACGCAAAACAAAACAGGTGTTGTCTTGGGCACATCTTATGCAACTTATCAAGGGGTTCATTAGTTGCAGTAGGTTTACTTGAGCTGGAACACATGAAATACCTGAACTCGCTAGGGGTTTGTTGAGTGTCACGTATGACTGCGTGTGAGAAACATGGCTAAGCCAAAAGAATGGTCCAAAAAGAGATCACCCTTCACAAACATGGAACAGGATACATGTACTGAATGTTCCCAGAGTCACTGTTGGAAGCAGTGTTTACAAGTTCAAAGTGCAGAGAATGGTGGTTACACTACCTGGATGGGGCAGAAAAAGAAAGCTATCAATGGCTGTAACCAGATTTCTGAGACGGCAGGTTGTGAAAGTGACTGCAAAAGACCTGCAACAAGACTTGGTGGCAGCAGGCATTGAGGTTTCAGTGAGAACAGTAAGGCGCATACTAAATGCAGAAGGTTTCCATGCCAGAACCCTAAGATGTACACCACTACTGATCCAAATGCACAAGAAGTCATCTCCAAAGCATATGAAGAAGCCACAGAGGTTTTGGTTTTTTTTCACTCAATGAAACCACTACAATGTTTTGGCATGATGAGTCAGCAGTATGTTTGGAGGAGGAATAATGAAGCATACACTGAAAAGGACATTAGCCACATTCAAGCATGGTGGTAGCTCAGTAATGCTTTGGGGCTGCTTTGCATCATCTGGTACAGGAAACATGGATTCATTGAAGTACATGAAATCCTAGGAGAAAACGTCATGCCATCTATGAGAAAGCAGAAGCTTGCGTGTCATTAGACCTTCCAACAGGACAATGATCCCGAGCATACCTCTAGTACTACTAAGGCATGGTGGCAGAAGAAGTCCTGGAAAATGCTACAGTGGCCATCACATTCATCTGACTTGAACCCCATGAAAAAAATCTCTGGGATTTGAAGAAGGTGGTTGCAGCACACAAACCGAAAAATATTACTGAACTGGAGGCAGTGCCGGCCCGAGCCTTTTGGGGGCCCTAAGCAGAATTTGATTAGGGGGGCCCCCTCCTACCACACGGAGTCACCTGTGCACTCGATTGGGGGGGGCCCTGGTGGCCAGGGGGCCTTAAGCAGCCACTTAGTTTGCTTATGCCTGGGGCTGGCCCTGACTGGAGGACTAAGCTAAGATTCCTCAGGAACGCTGCCAGAGGCTGGTGTCTGGCTATGCATCTCGATTTTAGCAGGTCATGACAGCAAAAGGGTGCTCTACTGAGTCCTAAAGATGCTTGCAAAGAAGGGATTGAATAATTTTGAGACTGGAGAAATCATTATCAGCTGTATTCTCAATTGCTTTTGATTCATTCATTGACAAACCTGATTTGCATTGGGGGTTGAATAATTGATTACAACTGTATATCATGTTTCTCAGATAAATTATCACTAAGACTGACAAAGAATGTTCTGCCTGTAATGTAGGTTCAAAACCATCTGAGGACATTTTCTGGGAGACCAGCCTAGTTTGAGACAATGCAGTAGAATATTGTGATCAGTGGTGTTGCATGCTCCAATCAGGTCTAGGAGGACTCGGACTGAGACTTTTTTTTCTGTCTTTTTTACAACTTGTTCAGAATGTTAGCGCTTAGAAATGTGTTGATTTGGTGAAAAGCTGCTTTCTCATGCACCTTAACTGAGAAATGGGAAGTTTGATATTGGTCTATGGTTGCTTAGTACCTCAGTCTAATTGTGGATTCCTTAGAAGTCGCTTTACAACTGCAGCTTTTTTCATAAAAGTAGTTGGGATAGGGTCAAGATAGCGCAAGTGGTAGATTTACTTAACAATCTTTTGTAGGTCGGCAGTAGCAATGCTGTTGGTAGTCTTCATGTACTTTTTACAAGGTTTTCTCAGGACATTTCTATTTATTGTAGTAATACTGACTTTGATGGTTGTGATTTTGTTATTGAAATATGCAGCAAACTCCTAGCCTTTAGATACAAAGGCTTGGCTTGTCCATTTAGGGGTAGGAGCAGGGTTAAGGAGTTTGTCTATGATTGAAAATAGTATTATAGAGTTATTTTGATTTCCTATAATGATTGGAGAAAACAAATTCTTGCAGCACATAGTGCTATTGTAGGTTGTATTTATTTGTAGATGCTTCGATTGACCTTCAAGTCCAGGTTCTCAATTTACTTTCAGCTGCCCTATTAGCTCTTTAGTTCTTGGGCAAGAGTTGTTTTTCCATGGTAATGCTTTCTCATCAAACCTCTTTTACGTGAATTGGGTCTACTTTACCTAGAGCATTTGTCTGATATTTTTTTATTTTATTTACCATGTCATGCACTGAGTTGCTTGTACAATTTGATTCAAGTGCACCAACATATTTTACAAGGTTTTCTTCTGATGCTTCTAGGTATTGTTTTTGGACAACACTGTGTACCTTGTCCTGGTTTCAGTTGTGTGCATCATTCAATACCAGAGGTGGACAAAGTACTGAGGACAAGTACTTTTCTGAGTAACTCTTGAGTTCACAAGTTTTGGGAAGTCCCTAATTAAGACCAATATGATAAGGTAAAGGGAGTTCATATCTTAACATTGACCTATAAAACAAATAGAAAGAGTAAAGAAAATATAAATCCTTGTCACCAGTAACATATGTACACTCTTTCACCTGATAAGAAGTAGGGACTTCCCAAAACTTGAGAACTCAAGAGTTACTCAGAAAAGTACTTCTATTCAGTACTTTGTCCACCTCTGTAAAATACACAGTAATGGATAGAGAGGGTGACATTTGTCACAAAGATTTTGTAGGCATAATCCTTTTGTCTTGACTAAGTTGAGTGTATTACTTTTTTTCCTGACTTTGGCTCAGGTCAAAGATTTTTTATAACCTTCATGAATTCCATAGCCTTCTTGTCAGCCTTATTATTTATGTGGATATTTAGGTGAATATCTATAACAATTATGTCTGGTGACACTAGTTCAGAGAATTCTAAAAGGAGAGTTGAAAGTTGTTAAATGATCGATAGATTAAAGTCAACACTGGTATTTCTGCTTTGAGAGTAAAGGCCACGTATTTGAACGTTAAACTCCTATGTCAACCTTTGTAGAGCTAAACTAACTAATTACCACCACACCGCCTTCTGCCTTGTCACACTGACTGAATAAATGGATATCTTCAGAATTGCATCGTTGGCCTGCTAATTTCATCTAGCCAGGTTTCTGTTAAACATAAAATCAAGTTTATAATTGACAATCAGATCATTAAGCAAAAAATGTTTTTGTTAGTGATCTAATATTTAGAAGTGCTGATTTTGTTGGAACCATGTCAAGTTGCTCCAAGGCTAAGATGTGTTGGGGGATGCTTATCAGGTTTCAGGAGTTTACGTGGTGAGAATCTGGAGACATCGTTTGCCCTTGTTATATTCAAAAGAGTAAGTATATTTCAGCCTCCAGCATTTAGAATTTTAAATCAAATGTTTAGAGACAAGGAGCAAAGGTTTCACATCCACATGCATATGGATTGAGAAAATGTAAAATAAAAAGTTTATCCAATTGCAGTCATTTCAAATTTTTATTTTCTCATGTTATGCTCTCCTTCAATAAATATTTCCATGGAATTCTTTCGTATTGGTCTTCTATTCCTTCTTTGCCAGTCTGCAAAGTTGCACATTTAAAAGCAATTCAATCCCTCTTTCATTTGGCAATTACTCAAATGTATACAATTTTCTACAAATAAGTTTACAACAGTGAAATTTTACTTTTATTTCAGTAGCAAAAATTGTATGTGAATACTTCCTATTTATATTTTATTATGTATTATTAAAGAGGTTTAATGTAAAATTTAGTGACAGTATAAATATTTGAAGTGAACTATATCCTAAAATGTAAATCTTTGAAGATAGAGGTTAAGCATAATTAGGTTTTTATTAACATAAACACATTATCATGCAGTCACCTGGAACACAAATGTGAATGCTAGAATGATTAGCATGCTGACAGACCACTCAATGCTCTACACTGAAATGGCCAGTTTACATTTTGTTTAAGAAGGAAAGTATTGAATAGATGACTAGATTAAGTTTTACACTAATTCGTTTTTATTTAATCAATCCTTTTCTGAGACATTTACAAAGTGTGTAAAGAACAGTTTAACTGTGTCAGAAGCCTTTAGATATGGAAGTTTTGCTTATTCATGACAACATTCAATTTAGTTTGTAAATGTCTGAGAAGGATTGGTTAAATAAAACAAATTAGTATTAAACTTAGTCTGGTCATCTATTCAATACTTTCCTCAGATTGCACTCACTATCTCTGTGCTGGAGTTTCTGTCAACTATTGCAAGGCTAGTCTGGTCCCAATCAAATCTTATGGGAAAAGGGGTGGTGAGCTAAATTTTATGAATACAATTGGATCTACCTTTAAATCAAATCAACAAGCCTTTATTTTTTTTTCTAATGTATTTCAAAATGTAAAAGCTACTCAGGCCAAATTGTAAGCCAATTTTTTATTGTCAGACTGATTTCAGTATAGAGTTGGAATTCAAGCATGTGGTTGTAGGCAGAATTGAAGCTAGGACCAGCCAGCAGAAGAGTATCTTATATAATGAGACTCTTATTGGATAGGCTTCTCTTCCGTGGGTGGGTCATTCCACATTGGTTCTAGAATATGCTCTGGAATCCTCTCCATAGAGGTCTAAAGAAATGGGACAGAAATTACGAGAGTTATGGCACAAAATTTAGCATGTATATGAATGATAAATTATTTCTAAGGCCTTAAGAAGATAAAGAAAAATGATCTTGTTCATGTTTACATAATTTACCTGGTTGCCCAATGGAACCAATCCCATTTGTTTTTTTCCCCCCTATTTTTTTCCCTTCCCAATTCCCGCGAACCCTGTCTTGTCGACAGCTCCGCAACTCCTTGGACAGATCTGTGGAACGGCGAGGGGCGCGCACATGGTTCATCCAACCACATGTTGCCCAACCGCTGATTCTTTTCGCACTGCTCACCCAACACGGAAGCCTTTAGTCAGATCATACATGAGATGATTACGTTCACCGACTATACTTCCATGATTTAATTTCCAGGTGCACAATCTGGACACAAGGACTCACTGGAGAACAGCGTGGCAGGATAGATAATCTGATTTATCTAACCCAAATTCCTCGTAGCGCTATGCCAATTTGTACTGCCTCGTGCAGGAGGTCTGGGGAAAGTCCAAACCCATAGTCAGGCTCGAGCCACTGACTACTATCATGTAGACCAGTGGTCCTTAAACCCTTCCATGGAGGGCCTAGTGTATGCTGGTTTTTGGTCTTTTCCTTCAATTAGAGCATAATTAGGACCTAGACTGCCAGGTGTGGGGAGAGCCTAATCAATCAGTGAGCTACTCCATCAGCCTTGTACAAGGTAAAAGCAAAAACCTGCATACACTAGGCCCTCCGTTGAAGGGTTTGAGGACACTGATGTAGACTGTCCTGACTTATCCCACTACGCCACACAGACCCCACATTTGGTGGTTTAACATCGTCCCAATCTTACCTTGGTTACCTCCATAGCCACACCTTCTGGAAGATTCCTCTGTATGTATTCCAGGTACACCTGTGCAGTGGATCCAGTCACACGACAAAGCTGGAGGTGATCAGTGGAAAAAGGAGGTGTTATGTCAATAAGCCCTTGTAGCGCGTCTATTGATCCTTCTGCACATCCATCCATATGTAAATGTTTTCCGGGCAGCTTAATGGCTGAACACAAATAGCGGATGACCGTTAGGGTGGCTTCCTACACTGGACGCATGTGCCTTAAACCTTACTGGCCTCTATCGGCATCAGCAGCAATATATATCAGCGTTGGCAGAGTCGTCCAGTGGCTACGGAGAGTGAAGCAAAACCAGGACCAGTGATAAAAATATAGCATTCACCACTCAAATCCATCAAGATTACACAGCCTCTACTATATTTTTTTACTGCTGTATCCTATTTTAATGCTTTTAGCTGCACATTTTAAATACAAAGATAAGTTGCAAGGAACAAATTATAAAAAGCCCACATCCTAAAAAATTTATCCTGAAAAGGGTCTGTTGGCCTCACCTCAATGCATCGGTAGTGCGTCCTCATTTCATACTGAACCCGGTGTTTGCTGAAGATGTGGATGGATTTCAGAAGGGTCAGCCGCTCAATATTCTTTGGAGGCTCAAATCTAGTGCAAACATAATAATAATAATAAACAGACTGCCATTTGAAACAGCCTACCCCCCCTAACACATTTACTGTACACATGAGCTTTATTAATATTGAGATTGCTGGTGAGATGCCTGAGAATGGGTTAGGCCACTTTCAGACTAAATACAATTAGTTTTAAGGTTATTGTGCTTTTGGAGCCGCTTGACCATTTAAATTGGGGTGATCATGTGACTTATTCCCCAATGTGTTATCTATTTCAGTTTGTTAATTCAAAAGGTTCTAGAAACACATATAGTCAACAGACTTTACATTGTAACCCTTATCTTGTTCAACTCACACTTTGCCCAAAGTTACACCAAGTTCCCTGGCAGCTAGTGTGGCAAAGAACTCATAACTGTCCAAGACCGCTTTGTCATGACCCTTGACCAGCACAGACACTTTCTGATAGAGTGCATCTGGATCTTCAGTGATAGTCACCTGACAAGGAAAAAAGTAATTTACAAGACAAGGTTAATCAGAATACTGTTTTCACCCACCTATTTAGGGCATAGTGATTGTTTTTTCCTGGCCACATGTTTTGACCATGAACTCCAGTTGTACAATCTACATTATGGATAATAGTGGATCAAGGTAATGTACAGTAAACTGCAGATTGAGGTAGTTGGACTCTCAGTCAGCATTGGCAAGGTCCTCTATCCAGATCCCCAGTTATAACATGACAATGGATCTGCAGCTGACTGATGCAACATAGCATGGGAGTGTTAAAAATAAAAAAACTCACTGTCGAGGGAAGAGAGGAGAATACCGTTCCAGTGTGAAGGCAAGCAGCTGACGTCAACATAAGAGGTCTTTGGAGAATAACAGGTTAACAGTAGTGTTTCATTAGTTAACTATATGGATTTTACTTTTTTAAATTACACTTACAGCTCAGTAGCACATACCGTAATGCAGTATTTTCCACATGATACCTCCAAGTGTTCCATCCTATTAATCCCTGAGGAAAAATGTCAAATATGAAAGATTCTAAACATTTTCGAGTTAGTTACAGTAGTATTTTTGACGTTTTTAAAACACAGCGTCGTGATTTTTGTTGTAGCAATGTATACGATAGTGCAAATTCAGCTTAAGCAATCGAGAGATGAGCAAACTAGTAGTTAGTAGAACTGCTATCAAAGAAAAAACAAAGCGATCTCGCATATATACAGATCCTTAATTTGGCAGGGAAATTGCATGTATTAGAAAAGATAATGCTTATAACACATTGAGAGATAAAGTCAATATAATTCATGTCGAATATCGTAAATACTGTACCGATTTTGAAGCTCCCACAACTATCCTTGCTAACGAGTGCATATGTCGACCAAATACCATGGTGGCCGCCATGTTGTTGAAAGCGAAGCGATCCTCCTCTTCTTTAGTTTAGTGACAGACTGACCAGTTCATTGTTGAAAGACTGCCCCCGTTGGTATTGGGTGACAATTACATATATATTTTTAAGGTATATTTACGTATTTATTCCATAAACCATTTTCTTTCTATTTTGAAAGGATGAAATATATTCGAGCAAAAAACACTTAAAAACCTGATTATAATTACCTACATTCTGACAATAAAATATAATTTTATCCAGTTTTGGGGCATGTATTTAGAGAATTGCATTGAGATTATATTTCCATCATGTGCACTTAAATTGTAATTTACATAAAAAGATACAGCGGACCAACTAATGTGACTGTCACGTGATACAATAAACACCATAGGCCCACACAATCTGTACAGAATCAGTCAGTCAGTGCCAGCAACAAGAGACAGGAGTGAGAAAGGGGTAAGTTAAGCAATTGCTCATCCTATGATATATATCTGGCAATATTAGGGTTAGGCCTCACACGACTTTGGCTGACTATACCTATTATTGTGCTGGCATTGTATTTCGTCACAAATTAAACGACTCTTTAAAAAAACGACTAGTAGCTAAGTAGCTAGCAGTCTCTGGCTAAGACATTACAGTGTGCTTGACTAGTTCAGCTAGCTAACGTTCACGCTAGCCAGGGTTGGTTAGCCAGCCAGCTAACGTAAGGGTCGTTGATTTGTGAAATATCCAGATGAAAAAGGGATACTGGCTGCTTGTATATCTGTCAGTGATTTACTATATTAGAAATAATTTATTTTCCCTTGTATGTAATGAATAAGCTACCTGGCTACTGAATTTGGCAGGCGGATGGATGGTTGTACAATACATGCATTTTGGCCAGGGTTATTTTAGTCCGTTCCGTTAGCAGTGATGTGCAGCCAGAATACTGAACCAGTGTGATTCTTACGCGAAGTGTCGGTATACAAGAGAGAGGTAGCAACTAATGGCTAATTAAGAAAATATTCCCTGTTTATGTTGGTTAAACAACTTCATTTCTTGAAGTAACGATAAACGCGCTAGTTAGCACTGGTTTATATAAGAGTGTTTTATCATTTTAAATTTGGATCAAAATGGAGATATATTCTGAATATTTTTTAAAACGTTAATCCTAACTGGATGGCCAACAGTAGGTTTGACAAACAACGGAAGGCTCTAATGGCACTGCTTATACTGTATCCTTCCATTATTTGCCAAATGCCTAACATATAGCTAGGTTTATTGTTTTGTTGTCCTTCTTTTTCCTTGTGGTTTTCATGGCCATTCGCCCACGCATGCTCTCCTACTCTCTCATTAACAGATGGTGTATTTGGGCTGGTCTTGGCTTATTTATCGCTGCTGGCCTGTGTAATATAGGAAGTAATCGATGAGCTATTGGTTTCAAGATCACAAAACATTAAGATTTAAAAATTTCTTGGGATTTCATACTTGTACAGTACTACTACTGTACTGTAATATACCAGTTTTGCACTGCTAAGATGTAAATTTTCTCAATAATTAGCCATTTTATTCCATTAATGGAATAAAGGTCTACTTGCATTGTAAACAATAACAAGCAACAATGTGTTGCTTTACAGACAACTTTTTTAATAATAAGCTGTCATTGAGAGATGGGCATAGTTTGCAATCCACATCAGACACGAAACTGCTATGCTCCCTCTACAGCAGCTTGCTGCCTAATTTTGAAGCTAATTAACTAGCCAAACAAGTGTGATACACAGACAGGTCTGCATGATGATTGTTTAATATACCTCCACAAGAAACAATGCTAAAGTTTAATAGGAAAAATTGAAGAGTAAGTCTTTCTTTTTTCTAAAATAAAAATATATGAATTTATTAAATATAAAAAATGTTCAAAATAAAAACATAATGGCAAACACCAGGACAGCTAGAAGATAAAATTAACTTTTTAGGCCACCAACTACTATGACTGGTAGATGGGGGGGGGGGGGGGACAACAAATACTGTCAACTTGGACGGTATCAGGCAAAATGAGGGCAAAGATGCATGTGTGCCTAAGCACAGATAATTTGCTTATTTTCTGGGTATTTTTTTCACAATTCATTTTCATTAGGGAAAACATGGCAACTATACCTACTTTCAATTTCACCAGTGTTCTTTTCATCCTACCCCACTTAAGCTTGTCATAGTATTGGCTATGTATACATGAATGTGTAGATAAACCTATTGCAGTATACTGGGTAGATATATATATGTATGTATATGTATATGTATATGTATGACACACACACACACACACACACACACACACATACACACATACATACATACATATTAAATGTAACTGCATGTAGGAACCTTCCAAACAATTTTAATTCAATACCACCTGTGAGAGCGTAAGCTTGCTATTATATTCACTCTATAAAATAAAAGCAAAGATAGTAGTTATACAGACTCATATTTGACAGTGCTTGGCACTTAAAATGCCAAGGTTGCAGCATTCAAATCTGATATGGGGCCAGAAAAAAAGTCACTCAGTGCTGTACGTTACTCTGGACAAAAGTGTCCGCTACATTATGTGAAGAAATGTTAAAGAAATATTTAATGTTTTATATGGGGTTGAATAGTAATATTTAATGTTTTATATAGAAAATCTATTGGTTGAATAGTAATTAATTGGTCAGAGGTCCTGACTGTGATTGATGTATTCTTGTCCTGATATCAAACGTTCTGCTTGTCTATATTTCACAAGATGCATGAGTGTGCAACTCCCATCATAGCAGGCAAACTTAGAGGTATTTACTGAAATGTATAGTAATGATCGCTAAATAAAGTAGTCTAATCATAGAAGACAGCTTTCTGAACACACAATTTGGGTCTTTTTAGTCTGAGTCCTGTTGTTTCTACTTGAAATGTGTTTGTTTTGGTTTGCTAGAGTAGTGTAGATAAAATTTTCTAAAGTTTGTATATCCACTAACATTTGAAATCTTGAACTGATATGTAAATATGTCAGGAAAAAAATACAATTTATTCGAGCCACATTTATGTATTCTCCCAAGTTTGCAATGGATTCTGTTAGAGCAGGGGTGTCAAACCAGATCCACAAAGGGCCTAGTGTCTGCAGGTTTTCGCTTTTACCTTGTACCTGAATGATTGAATGTCACTAATTGTTCAACAAATTTTGTTTTCTAAGAATATTGTTTATGCATTTTAATTAATAAGAATTAGAATGTTCCCATCAAAATTATATTCAGGATAACAATAATAATTTTCTAATTATTTGGTTATTTATAATAAGCATAACATTGTTTGTTTATTAGATATCTATAGTTTGATATCAATAAATATGTTCTGCTCAGGAACTCAAAATTGCCCTTACAATAAATAGCAGAAATTTAGGCTTTTCTGGCTCATTTGTCACTGTTTTTCACCCAAGAAAAGTGTCTCAAAATGCAATCCAGTAATAAGAGTCAGATTATTGTTGCCTTGCTTAACTAAAGATAACTGAATTATATAATATTTCAATGACATACAGTGAGATTTTGCATGGGGTGAACACTAAAGGTTTTCAGCAACAAAAGTGTATTTAAATAATTATTCTATATGTAATACAAAGTGAGAGGCTCCGGCAACTTGTTAACTGAAATGTAGACAATCATTTAATGAGTAGACTGTAATTTATTTATAAATCAGTAGCAATTTGTGAACATTTTAATTTTTATACCATCATTAACGCTTTAATAAACACTGAAAAGTAGAACCTTTTCATCTATCTTATAAGTTGCTTCTAAAATTGGATTTATATTTTTTCCTGGAATTGTGTTACAGGCTTGTTACAAAAACTTTTACTCCCTATTTACTGTATCTTCTTTATTATAATTTTCATCATGAACAATGAGAAGTAAAACATGGAATGTTTTTGATTTAATAACATTGTCAATGTACTGTATTATAATATGGAATGTTGCTTCATAAAAAAATTGCTTCATATTTCAAAATAAATATATCCACAATATCTTAGAAAATTAGTGTAAATCTAACAGCACTTATCACTTGTAACTGCTCCATCACTATACCTTGCTCTCTTTCTTGCAATAAACTCCTCCTTAGCTACTGGATCATCATCATTCTTCTGAGCCCTGAACTTTGCAGCCCTCGCTTTGTGGGACATAGCCATTTTGAACAGAATTTCCCTTAAAACATCAAATACAGGGCTGTAACGATATGCGCATCGCGATCCAATATGCACTCCAGAGCCCGTTCGCCTGGCAACAGTATATAATGCCTGCAACGCGAACTCGGATATGTCATTTCAAAATGATAGCGCTACTCATTCATTATAATAATCTTTGTTTGTTCATTGCATAGCGGGTCCATGTTTATGTGTTGCTACAATTAGTCTATTTTGGGTAACAACAGACTCTAGTGACTGATTTTCAGATGTACTCGTGTTTTTTTACGAGACACTGACAATACATTCAATTAATTTGTGTACAACTTATTTGTTAATATTTTAATAATCAGTTATTAGAAACTTGTTAAATGTGCCATTTTTGCTATCACATACTCTTATTTATTTGCACAAAATACAATTGAATTTGGTTACAATTCACTAGCTTTACAATAAATTCACAATGTTTATTGCAATGAATTACAACTAGCGCTATTAGTTTGAAATGAAATATCCGAGTTCGTGTTGCAGGCATTATACACTGTTGCCATGCGAACGGGCTCTAAAGTGCATATTGGATCGCGATGCGCATATCGTTACAGCCCTAAAAATATGTACTGTAAAGCAATTAATAAAGCACTATGACTTAATTTAAATGCAAAATATTTGAATAAATATAATAAAATCAAGAAAAAGGCAATGGCCATTTCGCAATCTCGTTAATTATGGACAGACATAAAGACAAGATATGTCTTAAAACATTAAAAAAAACATTAATATACTGCATGTAAATTATAAAACATAACATTTTTATGCCTACAAGCCTTTAAATAGTAAAAAGAATGTGTCATTTAAAGTAACAAATGTGATTGTGGATAACAGAAAGAAACTTATCCTGAATGACAAAATCGTTATCCCAAATGACAAAGCTGCTTCAACTTTATTTAACAGGCATTCTATGGAAAACTATGACCTTGATCTTCACATTTTAATCTCATCCATCATATCAAATTTGACATTTTGAAATAATAAAACAGTTTTAATGTGTTTTTAGTGTTATCCCGTATACAGGATTTTGTATCATAGTTTACCAGTGCCTGAACTTGAAATTATTAACAATTTAGGAGAGCCTTACTAACATTGTTGTACAGTCTGGGGGTCCTTAAGAATTTCATGCAACTTTCTGTTACATGACCATCACAATGCATTATGGGATAAAATCTCCTAAATGTCAGTTATCCCAAATGACATTAGCTAAAATCCCAATGTGGGGACAAAAGTGTTTCATGCAAAACGTTTAGAATCCTCACAGTATGTTGATACATCTATGCTAACACTTACACAATTATTCCCGATGTGTAGAAATAATATTTGATTTATAGAGGTTCTTTGAAGCATTTTTGCACTTTGATTTTAGGTGCTGACAGTAATCCCGAATTACATTTTGGCACTTTTTTTAGCTCAATAGCTTCTACAATTTGCATTACTCCTAATAAATACCACTGTTAGTCAATAAAGAGAATATAATTGTGTCATATAATGTAGTTTTAATTTAAACGTATATAGTTTTTATATTATAAATACATTCCGGACACCAAAATGGACTTGTCACATCATTAGAACTCATTGTTAAATTAAAAGATGATGCGAAGTGGCACATTTTATTCCAAGTCCTTGAATTTTCCTTAGTTTTGGAAAGTGTTGTGTACGATATACAGGTATTGAGAAATTCACTCATCAGTCCTCCTTGTGAACACTAAATTAAAAAAACATGTGTATCCCCTTTTCACAGTACTCGCTGACGGATCCCAGACGTGGATTGGAAGGCAAGCTTGGTGACGTAATGACGTTGCCGAGTGAAGTGGCACTCCCGTGGGTTGGGGTTCACAGCTGAAGGGATGAGTTCCTACTAATGCCACAGCAAATCACATGGAGAACAGGCATTCGGTTTAGAAATAGCGACACACTGAATTGGACCATAGTCAGAATAATTTTTGGAATTGAGATTAGGTGCCTTCATGATAGAAATGATACATTTTTGTATTTTTTCTATGCTTACCGTCAGACACGCACTCATAAGGAATTCGCTTTTCATTTTTAATGGTATTATTCAAGGCAACAAAATAAAATATTTTTATAACATTTTTTGTTTGAGAGTGGTTTGAGAAGCTTTACGTTGTTTTAATATGATTTAAGTTTCCCACTTGTTCCAGAATTATAACCACATTTTTCTTTTCCTTTTCACTTGATTGGTACTGTAGTTTTAAATTTCCACTTCAATATAACTGTCCCTGTTTTTCATGGGGATATATTTAATAGAATTCCATGTAGAATAGATACTTTAATGGTAGATTTGCCACACAGACACTGGACATTGCAGGAATAACTGATTTAATAAGTTAAAATGACCTGAACGCGTGCCTTTTGTTTATGCAATCCGGAATGAAATCACCACTGGGCAGCCATATTAAACACACAAACCTAAACTATCCCTTTTTTATCTTTTCATTTAAACCTACTGGGACACTCGGATAGACTACTGAAACAAAATACTATGCAGCATGTCCACCATCTGTTTCACGGCACCAGCACAACTTTCCCAGCAGCAGAGGGGAAGCGCTCATAGCTAGCTTTGGCAACCTCTACAAAAAACACTAAAGACACTGTTCGGATTCCCTGGTTGAAACGAGTGTCAGTGGGCCGGCATGTTTGCTGCAGTGGAGCATGGTCCTGTCCTGTGTAGCGACTCCAACATCCTCTGCCTTTCATGGAAGGGCCGAGTTCCCAAGAGTGAGAAGGAGAAACCTGTGTGCCGGCGGCGCTACTATGAGGAAGGCTGGCTGGCCACGGGGAATGGAAGAGGGGTTGTCGGGGTAACATTCACATCCAGCCACTGTAGAAGGGACCGGACAGCCCCCCAGAGGATCAACTTCAACCTGAGAGGACACAACAGTGAGGTAATCCACATGTTTATTATGGGATTGTAGAAACAAAAGCATTAATGTCAGATAAATGTTTTGTACCAGTATCAGGAATGCAAACTCCTCACCTTTAGGCGAATCTCAACTTTTTGAAACCGAAATGGGTCACTTACATGATTTGTGCAGACCCAATGAGAAAATATTTTGGGAGGAGAGGGGGGTTTCATGGCCGTGGCCAACACAGCATTTTACCCGTGCTTCGCAACTTTACAACTGGCTCTGGAACCAATCGTCGTCACTCCTAATGCCTAAACCTCACAGCCAATCAGAGGCAGAGTGGGGAGAGTTTTGTCTGCAACACTGAGCATTGAGCAGTCCGTCAACAACTGAGCCGAACTGAAATTGAACATTGCCGAACTGCAGAACGAAATGCCTTTCGGAAAGCAAGCTTTAGGTAGTACATAAGTAAGATAGTTTACAACGTTAACTGTCCTGTCAGATAATGTTACAGTAATATTTTACAATGATGTTAGCTAACCTTAAGCTAATGGTTCATTTATGAACAATACTGATTTCAATTTAATAATACCATACTAGGTCAAATATAAGACAGGTTTTTCCACCTCAAAATATGTCTGGAAAAGTGTTGTCGTCTTTAGGGATGCTGAGTGTTTTTTTTTCTTTTCTGACCAATAGCCAACCGTCATTAACTGATCACTAGCTGTTAACCAACAAGCAGGCAATGAATACAGTTCACCTATCTCGAAATTCAGACTCTTGCACTGAGTGCCCGTGGACAGCCGCAAAACAGTACTGGTGGCGTGCAGCAAGGTGTTCCGTGCTTGATAATGTCTGCGGTATGTGGCGTGTGTGTCTGAGCCCGTCTCCTGTCATACACAGCAAGGTTTAATTGTGTCTGACAGTCTAGCTACAATGTGTGTGTAGGACTGCCGATTTAAGCCACCAGTCCTCAATGATATAGTAACGTATCATGTCGAGCAGAAAAAAGAGAAGCTAAGAAAAAAAGCTGGAGAATGATTTGGAAATATAAAAACATTTGATGCTTTTGACTTATAGAAAATAAAGTTGTTTTTTTATTTAATAGTTTTTTATGCTGTTTGTGAAAAATGTCTTATGGTTAAGAGAACATGACATTGTATACAAGAGCACAGATCCTACATTGATCTAGCCTCTTAATTTTGCTCTCAAAGTGCACCAGATTGATGCGTTTAACTTTAAAATGTACTAAATATTCTTCTGGGTGAACATGCCTCTAGAGGGTCAGGGGGTCGCCTGATCTTTCTCACCTTTTTTAACCCTGACCTGTTTGCATGCCTGCAGTATATTACCAGATATGGGATTATTCTTACTTGCCATGTTTCTTCATTAGCCATTTTGTTAGTTGTCTTTTCAGTGTGGACATTTGGGTAAAGTGCCGGTACTTTTTAACAATGGCGATAACTTTGCCTAATCTCCCAGCCACTGTGGCGGGTGAATTGTAAGGTATAATTTTTTTACATTTGTTATTTAAATAACATTTCTGGTCTCAGATTGGCTGTCATTTGAAAAAGAATAAAGACGATTAGCCTATTAATAAAGATTAAATAAAGAACTTTGATTTGTCAAGGTGCATATTTGACTGTGGTCACACCATCTACGCTTATAAATATTTTGCACATCTTCATGAGGTTGTGTGGTAGGCTAAATGTGTAGGTGCTTGGTGTTGGTAGATACATTTAAAGATGTATAATAAAATCAAATTTTCTGCAAACTCCACAGGGTTCTTGTTGGACGTCTCCCCTAGTACCGCTGTGGTGGTTTTCGTGTTGCTTTACTTTTTCATTCTTTAATAATTGCCTGCGAAAGTCATGAACAATACTGTTCGTATACATATACTGTATATTGCAAAAGCAATAAAGCAAAATATTCACAAGGCAGAATATCAGTGAAGCAAAACTTACTTACTTACTTTACTTTGCTGCCGCTAGGGTGCGTCTAAATTTCTAGGCTAATGGGAGAGGGGAATCAATGGACCCATGACAAACACAGTAAATTTACTCATTGTACATATGTATTTTGCAACATACTCTAAAGTACCTTTGAACATTTTTCAGATCACACATAATTAGTGCAGATTTCAAAGTTCCACTTTTCTGCGGTGGTGTCCAACAGTGATGTAGAACAAGAATCTTGTATAGTTTGCAGAAAACAATTTTTTACATTTTATTATATATATCATGGTCATGACTTTGGCAGGCTATTTCTACAGAATGAAACAGTAAAGCAACATGAAATTCCCCACAGTGGTACTCGGAGAGATGTAGAAAAAGAATCTGGTGGAGTTTGCAGAAAACATTTAGATGTTATTTTTTATGAATTTATAAAATATACCTATATAGCAAGGTAAACAGTATTGGTCATGACTTTGGCAGGGAATTATTAAAGAATGAAACAGTAGAACATGAAATTCCCCACAGTGGTACTCGGGGAGACGTACAACAAGAACCTGATGAAGTTTGCAGAAAACAATTAGATTTTATTATTTTATGAATTTATGAAAACGTATAGCCAGGTAAACAGTATAGGTCATGATTTGGCAGGCAATTATTTAAGAATGAAACAGTAGAACAACATGAAATTCCGTACAGTGGTAATCGGGGAGACGTACAACAAGAATCTGGTGGAGTTTGCAGAAAACAATTTTATTATATATATTTTTCAAATACGTCTACTAACACCAAGCGCCTACACCTTTAGCCTACCACGCACCGTCGTTTAGAAGCACAATATATTTTTAAGCATAGGTGGCGTGACCGCGCTTCTCCAGAGCACAGATGGCATGACCGCTGTCATATTTGATTGGTTTTCACCATGTCTGCAATCATTTCAGGCTGAGCTGCCGTACAGATGAAGGTATGATAGTTCTCTCCCCATATTAAAGGGACTTCTGCCAGGTCAGCAGTAGTAGCCTCTATTAATTTCATTTAGAAAAGATTTAGGACAAAACATGTATGTTTACAGATGTGTGGCATTTGATGCAAATATATTACAATAATATAATGTAATTATTACCTATCTGTGATTGGAAAAAGGTAAAACAATCGTCCACTTTTTGAAGTGGACCTGGAAGCTCTTGAGGGAGGCGCTGGATTTGTAGGGAGAACAGGTGGAGAGGGGAAGCATGGCGCCAACGGAACCTTTTGGAGGGGCTAAGGTGAAGGTGGCTCAGGATGGGCGGAAATTGCACAATAAATCTGACAGACTGCAATACCATGTTTGACCAGAAAAGACCAAAAAAGTAATCTTAAAGCTACACTGTGTATTTCTTTGAGTTGATTCTTAGCAAAAACCCCTTTGTTCTTTCAAAAAATATGTGCTAATTCATGTGTAACGACCTCCACCAAATAATCAAAGTATTTTCGTTAGCATAGAATCTTCCATTCACAATACATACAATGGTGCCGCTCGAATTGCGGCAGCCATATTACGCCTCCATCTTTGAAAATACATTAGCCAAAGAGGGACATACCTGGAAATTCGAGCTCGGCCTTTCGCGCTTTTACACTAGTGGCACCGTGACGAATGCCAGGGGGAGATTACTCACGACTGCCGGCAAATGTCAGTCTGTTGAATATGTAAGATTATGCCTATTCTTGAGGACATGTAACTGCAGCATTGGCCCAAGCTGTACAGTAGGCAAGATCGTTCGCCTGGCAACACAAACTCGGATTTTCGTGTTGCGTTCGTGGTTCATTGCAATAATCATTGTTTATTCATTGCTTAGGTAGTGTCCATGTTCATGTTTTGCTAAAATTTGTATTCTGTTGGAATAAAACAGACTCTAGTGAATGTTTTTCAAATGTAATCGTGTTTTCACATGAGACACTGACAATTTATTCAATCAAATTGTGTGTAAAACATATTTGTTACTTTTATTAATAAAACATTGGTTACAATTCACGGGCTGTGTAGTGAATTTACAATGATTATTGCAACGAATCAAAACGAGCACTATTGTTTTGAAAGAAAAAACTAATATCCAGGTTCACGTTGCTGGTATAATAATGCGAGGGGCTTCAGTTGCTTGTCATATACAATTTCACCACTAGATTGGAGCAATTCTTACACGATGCAGCTTTAAGTCCAGCAAGTAAGTAAACACTGGCTCTATCTGGTTTTGTTCAGTCCATATTTATGCCTCCCATTAGGTCACGTGACCAGGGATACCTGGCGATGCAAAGCTGCCGTGAGAGGCGATGAAAGATAGGATCAATCCTATTCTATGCAAATTTTAGACTAATTTCGCTTTTCTGTGTTAGGTGACAGTGCGGTGTGTCGGTTCATACTGTCTGCGTCTTCCTACTGTACCATACAATCGTTATCTACAACCAACATTGATGAAAAGTTAATAATTGAGTTTGGATTTCCATATCTGTACAATGTGTTTAGTGAATGTTAACATACAGGGACACAAACATAAAGAAAGCATCATGGGATAAATGTGTCCAGGGGCCTCATTTATAAATGTGGTGTATGCACAAAAGAAGACGTTTGCCGCTCCCTGTGCAATAATTGGGATTTAGAAAAAGCAAACTTGATCGGAAAATGTGCGGTCTTCACGGACACTCTGACCCAGGCGTACGCACAGAAATGGGTGAAATGAGAAATGGCGACACCGTCGGGAGATGGATGAAACACGTGAAAGGTTGTGGAACTGCAGACCGGTTTGTAAATGAAATCGAAATACTACCTCTAATATGAAGAGTTCACAGCCATTCTTACAATTAACAGCCTACGGTGAAAAACAAACAAAATAAAACAAGATTGTAACGTAAATGCAAATGAAGACATATTTGCAAAAAGAACACTCTAATATGTTCTTTAATGATATTGGCTTGTTATGTAACTCATCTTCATAAATAATATATTATTTATCATTAAGTAAACAGAACAATAAGCATGTTTAAAACTGATATTCTTATCGATGTCTTCGTCTGGCGGAGCATTTAGATAATAGTCTTTATTGCCCATTGGGGAAGGTTGTTTTCATATTATAAATGTTATCAGCTACAGAAGCATTGTGTTCATTTATATGCCTTTAGTTCATTTTATTTTTAAATGTGTTCCATCGTGACGCATGTCTTAACCATCTTGAAAGGCGCAAGAAATTCCATTTGCGCAGAACTATTTCCCATTTACAATTACATAAATTCTGACATCTGTAGCTTATCAGATACAATCAAATGGCATGGCTTTTCATAACCACCCATCACAATGCGTAATGTCTCACAATGGCTGATCTTGCGCTGTTAGAAGATGGGGCAAATTGAAGGATTCGGAGGGAACCATTGTCAGACAGCAAGAAGAAGTGGCTTTTGAGCCGTGCCAGTCCCACTTCAAGTCCTTACACCACTAGGATTTCTGGTGACTGACACTTTCCAGAGGGAATTGACTGACAGGTCAGGGATATCTCAGCCAACCCATAAGCTGGATTCACACCAGGTCCGGCAAACTGGTTGCATTGTGGCGGAAGTCCATTCATTTTAATAGGAAGCAATGCGCACCGCTGCCTGCAAATCTACCGGAACCGGCAAAATGTTGAGGCGGTGCGGCAAGTGTGTCGCAAGAGTTAAAATAATCCAACTTTTGCGGTTCTTTGCCGTGCAGTGCCAGAACTAGAAGTTGATTCACCTCCGAGAAGGAGCTAATATGTCGCTTTCATCTATGGGTGTGTGAGGACTGCAAGACAAGCTTTGACAGCTCAGTAGATAGTTTTCGTATTGTCAATTAATACTAAACTGAAAACAGCTCCTGTCAGTCGCCTTGCTGGAGATGGACAGTTGTATGCAATGTTGCCCACCATCTCGTAGATGCGGAAGATTGATTACTATGTTGATTGCAGTGTACAAGTGTGTCTGCATTACGATGCCGTACGGGGATTTTTTGCAGTGTCTCGTGTGAATCCAGCTTTAGCCGGGTTATGCCAGACGTGTTATGCCAATCGCTTATTCATGTATGATCGCGCGATATAACAGCATATATACTGTACTGAATTGATGCGGAGCTCTCCGGCATCCGGCAGAAATAGAAGCTCTGTGTATCTGCTCCGGAGGGCTGCGGATCGCCGGAGCTGGGACGGAGTCGGGACGCAGCCGTTCCGCAGTGAAAATACAAACATTGATCCGCAGCCGTTCCGCAGTTGGTGGAAATTGCCGGTAAGGCCTACCCCTCCCTTTGCAAACACGAAGGAGAAGCTATGGTGGCCGACTTAGGATAAAAGGTGTCGTCGTCTGAGACAGCAGAGTAGCAAGTCAAGCAATGAGGTTTTTTATATAGAGATATTAAGAAATCAGTAAAACCACGCTATTGCAAACATCATTTTGTTCATCATTTTTTAGTGTTTTATTCACTGACTTTATCTAGCTTGTTTCCATGCTATTTAGTACAAGATGAGAGAAAAAGTCACTTTGAAAACATTTTTCCATCAGAGCTATCCATCAGGGAAAAGCCGCACTGATGTTTACCTTTGATTTCTGCCTGTGTCGCTCCTGTATACGTCTGGCTTCATCATGCTTTCGAAATAACAATCCAACTAACATTTCATATTTTTTCTAACAGGGTACTAAAAGTTTAGCTGGCTTATATGAGCTGTTATGCTGTAGGCCAGAGCTGCCAACCCTATTACTCGAGATCTACCGCCCTGAAGGTTCTCTCTAACTGTTGTTGTGGGCAACATATTTTAGCTTTCCTGTTGCTAATTATTAGAATCAGGTGTGCTAAATTAGGGATGAATTAAACTTACAGGATGGTAGATCTCCAGGAACAGGGTTGGGCAGCCCTGCTCTAGGCTAACATTACTGTTTTTAGGTCAATAGTACTAATCAGCTGATTGTCTCACGAACGTAACCAGCACATTTCTCCCCACACAGCAAAGCCATAAAACAGCGATGGAGAAGAACTAAGTTGCATGCAACAATCCAACTACATATTTTACACCATTGACAAGGGAAAAGTCACTTCCTTACGATGTCTATGGCTAGCTTCTAGCTAATGCTAACATTGTCAAACAACAATTTTCATTTGCATTGCTAATACCTTAACTGTCCAGCAGAAAACAGGCAACTTCGGCATCACTTTGAAAACATTTTTCCCTCATTAGAGCTTTCTATCTGGGAAAAGTCACACTAAAGTTTACCTGTGATTTCTGCCTGCATCACTCCCGTATTCGTCTGGCTTCATCATGCTTTCAGTTCTTCGAAGCAGATTCCCCCTCCGTCGGCTCTTGTGCTAAACAATAGCTGTGGTCCTCCATTTGTCCAAAATTCCACTTCTAATTAAGGATTGCTTCTACTACTACCTAATAGTTAGAAATGTACAACTTCTTCTGCTGCTTCTTTAGCGCTCTGTAGCGCTGTTTGCTGTCGGTTATATGCCTGCGGTTATGTAGATATAACTGGCTCATTCTAAGGTAATGAAAACAATGATTCATTATGTAAGGTCTTTACACACCACTGAAACATAGTTCTGGATCTTATATTGCATATCTGTCAATAGATCCTCATATTTTTGAACTAATGTTTTAAAAGACCGTTACATACGATTCATACTGGATCATTCATTTTGTTATTCAATTTTTTTGTATTCTTTGATTTTCATGTCTGAATGTCTACGGTGTCTGGTGATCTTCTGGTAATCATTTACACCGGCAAACACACAGGACGCTACTGGTTCTCGTCACAACTGAGCCAACTGGTGGAATGTCTCATGGGCTGTATATGCCATGGTTCTTCTGCATTTGCGCTGTGACCAATGTATAAGTTGACTCTAAAGAGCATGAGGTGTTCTTAATCTGGTGCCTGCGTGCGTTACGTCAGTCTAAATATGAGGCATCTTTCATGCCCATAAATCAATGTGTATTTATGGTTAAAGCTGGGTGTCGATCTGCTTAGTTAAAACCTTGTTTTTCTTTTGTTGGTTAGTATGGTTGTCAAATCAAATATGTTCAGATGGATTGCGGGGTGACTTCATATTTTAATTTGATGGCCAGTCTGCCAGTTACAATCCTTGCTGCAGCACCCGAAGCAAAAAACAAGAGTTCCTTGGTGATCCCTATATTTAGATGAGAAACTGAGAGGGTGAGTGACGGACGCGGGGAGCAACAGAGCATGCGTGTGCCAACGGACAGTGCCACCAACCCTCCTACCCCCTGGCGGCCGCTCCATCGTGAAGTCCCGGGCCAAATTGTTGTCCCAGTACATCCCTGATTTGCAGCATTAGGAGGTCATATTTACTGAAATCAAAAGCTATTTTATTTAAACACATCTTAACAGGGCAAGTTACATGTTAACATAGGACCCCTTTTTTAAAATATCACCTTCACAATTCTTGCATCCATTGAACTTGTGAGTTCATGGAGAGTTTCTGCTTGAATTTCTTTGCAAGGTTGTCAAAATAGCATCCCAGAGCTTCTGTTTTGATGCGATCTGTCTCCCACCCTCATAGATCTTTTGCTTGAGGATGCTCTAAATGTTCTCAATAGGGTTGAGGTCAGGGAAGGATGGGGGCCACAACATGAGTTTCTCTCCTTTTATGCCCATAGCAGCCAATGACACAGAGGTATTCTTTGCAGCATGAGATGGTGCATTGTCATGCATGAAGATGATTTTTCTATGGAAGGCACGGTTCTGCTTATTGTACCATGGAAGAAAGTGGTCAGTCAAAAACTCTATACTGTGCAGAGGTCTTTTTCACACCTTTAGGTACCCTAAAGGGGCCTACCAGCTCTCACCCTATGATTCCGGCCCAAAACACGACTCCACCACTTCCTTGCTGACGTCACAGCCTTTTGGGACATGGTTGGCCATCCAACCATCCAGTACTGCATTTATCTAGACCATCCAGGGTTGCACGGCACTCATCAGTAAACAAGACTGTTTGAAAATCATTCTTCAGATATTTCTGGGCCCACTGCAACAGTTTCTGCTTGTGAGCATTGTTTAGGGGTGGCTGAATAGTAGGTTTATGCACAACTGCAAGCCTCTGGAGGATCCTACACCTTAAGGTTTGCAGGACTCCAGAGAGACCAGCAGCTTCATATACCTGTTTGCTGCTTTTTAATGGCATTTTACCAGCTGCTCTCTTAATCTGATGAATTTGTGTGGCGGTAACATTCCTCATTATGTTTTTATCTGCATAAACCCATCTGTGCACTGAATCAGCCACTAATCTCCACAGTAAGATCACACTTAAATTTTCGTGAAATATTTAATGTTTTCATACCTTGTCCAAGGCATTGCAATATTTTATGCTTTTCCGCAGCCGAGAGATCCTTTTAGTTTCCCATATTGCTTGAAACCTGTGGCCTGCTTAATAATGTGGAACATCCTTCAGTAGTTTTCCTTTAATTGGGCTCACCTGGCAAACCAATTATCACTGATCGAAAGAGCCTGGAGACACAATACCATCCATGAGTTTGATTGAAAAACATAATATTTAATGTTTGACACTTAATTCCAATTTGCATAATAATTTGAAATGTGGTGTAGAGTAAAATTATTATCTTGCTGTCAGGCCACGGTTGAATGAGAATACATTATTTGTTGGAGATTAAAGTTTGGAGTTACCGGCATCATCATGGGACGGCAATTATAGATTATCATGTACAATGTGAGTAGTTTCACTTGGCGATTATGTGTCACTGTTACTTGAGGATGCTGTTTGGTTGAATGGTTCTATTTAGGGAGCAACACGTTATTGTAATGATTAGTGTTATTGGTATACTTGTTTAATCGTTTTGGGGATTTGGGTATTTTGTGCCAGGCTCATCGCTCAGGATTATTGTTATTCATGTTAAACTGCATGTTGTGAATAGAGGAAATATACACTGAACAAAAATATAAATGCAACACTTTTTTTCCCCCGTTTATCATGAGCTGAACTCTAAGAACCAAGACTTTATCTATGTATACAAAATACCTATTTCTCTCATATTGTTCCCAAGTCTGCGTAAAATCTGTGTTAATGAGCACTTCTCCTTTCCTGAGATAATCCATCCACCTCACAGGTGTGGCATATCAAGACGCTGATTAGACAGCATGACTGTTGCACAGGTGTGCCTTAGGCTGGTCACAATAAAATGCCACTCTAAAATGTGCAGTTTCATTACACAGCACAATGCCACAGATGTCGCAAGTTTTGAGCGAGTGAAACTGACAACTCCCACGTAATGATCTAAAGCCACAACAGGTGGATTCAGCACCACAGCCAGCTCCGCAGCCTAACACAGCCATACACACCCACTTGTTATGGGTGTGTGTAACAAGTTGGGGTGTGTTATGTAATATTATATTCATTTATATCAACAATATTGTTTAATGTCACATGGCGTTTTCTGTCAGAACTGAAATCTTTGTTTGTTTTCCGGACTGCTTGCACAGATTTTCTGCTAAGAGTTAGTGGCGTAACAAAAAAGTACCCTCCCTGCAGAAAACAAGTGAAGCCCCCACTCAAACAGCATGAATAAAATATTAATATACACATTATAATGATTTATTTCTGCATTGTGAAAGACTGGTGGAGAGCATTCCAAGATGCATTAAATATTATTATTATTATTATTATTATTATTATTATTATAATAATAATACTAATTCCACCAAATATGGATTTCTGAACTGGCAGGGGCTTATCTGGAGGCTGGTTCGGCGGGTGGTAACCCCGTAGCCGGTTCCGCGAGGCTGGGTCCGGGCAGTCTGTCCGTTGGCCTGGGATACCTCTCCCAGCCCAATGATGCACTGTCCCCCTTCTGGCTCGTAGGGACTATGGCTGCCAGTGAGGCTATAGGGTCAGCTGCCTGTCGCCCTGCTGCTGGGACCAGGCGTGCCCACCTTCTAGAGGCCCATGGACATACGGAATGCTACACCCGCCCCAGCTTTCTATACGCCCCTCCAGAAAAATTACTCTGTGGCCTTTTTACCACACTGACACCCGTGGCCCTCCAGAGGGTGCTGTGGTCTCTGGAGGTGATGGAGGTGCTAGAGTGGGTGAGGGGGCTGGAGGTGGTGCGGGTCACAGTGCAGGCATGATTACTTGGAACAGGTCTGGTACAGATGGGGCCCCCTTGTTCAGCTCTGGTACAGCCTCCTGGGGAAGGTCTGCAGCAGAACTGGCCAAACAGGGGCCTGTGACAGAGCCTGCTGGGCAGGGGCCTTTCGATTGCCTGGCTGGACATTTACCTGGGCAGGCTGATTGGGTGTGTGGAGATGATGATGTTGTTGTTAATGTTGATCAGCATTTACCCAGCCACTCCCCATAACTGCCATCTGGGAAGAAGGGGCAATAACTCTGGCTGGTGGCTGAACAGACCAGAGGTGGCTAGGTAACTCACTCTAAACGCAAAGATGGTCTTCAGCCTATGAGCAAACAGGTCATAATCCACCACCTCTGGTCTGCCCTTCTCCCAGATGGCAGCAACAGTTTCTAGCTTCTGGCCAGTGAACATCAATAGGATTTTCTCCACCTTTTCTCTCCCGGTCTGGAAATGATGAAAGAGTGCAGACGTCCTGGTTGAAGAACATCATACAATTTGCTGGGGTCCCATCAAATATATCTGGGAGAGAGGGAGGGCATATGGACCGGGCCAGTCAAAATGGTGTAGCTTGGGACTCTGGGTGAAGAAAAACAGTGAAGAACTTTCCCCAAGACCCTTCGTTAGTTGAAGCAGATCCACTCCGTCGACTTCAACATATTTAAAACAACTCACTGCTTTGTATTTTAGTCTGTCATTTTGTAATGGTATCCCGGTGAGCGAAGTGAGTTGAAGCAGATGCGGAGTTGTATATTTAATGAATAGAAATTAGTCACACAGAGTAGCATACGTATTACAGATAAAAAATGACAGACTAAGGCATTGGGGAGCAGGGGAATACACTCACCTAAAGGATTATTAGGAACACCATACTAATACTGTGTTTGACCCCCTTTCACCTTCAGAACTGCCTTAATTCTATGTGGCATTGATTCAAAAAGGTGCTGTAAGCATTCTTTAGAAATGTTGGCTCATATTGATAGGATAGCATCTTGCAGTTGATGGAGATTTGTGGGATGCAAATCCAGGGCACGAAGCTCCCGTTCCACCACGTCCCAAAGATGCTCTATTGGGTTGAGATCTGGTGACTGTGGGGGCCATTTTAGGGTTACCCTAGAAATGGTTGTGCGCAAAAATCCCAGTAACTGAGCAGATTGTGAATTACTCAGACCAGCTCATCTGGCACCAACAACCATCCCACGCTCAAAATTGCTTAAATCACCTTTCTTTCCCATTCTGACATTCAGTTTGGAGTTCAGGAGATTGTCTTGACCAGGACCACACCCCTAAATGCATTGAAGCAACTGCCATGCAATTTGTTGAGTAGATCATTGCATTAAGGAGAAATTTAATGGGTTTTCCTAAAAATCCTTTAGGTGAGTGTATATTTACAATGATTTTTGGATTGAAACCAGGTGTGAAATGTAATCAAGACTTTGTTTGAGTGCTGTGTGACCACAGTGAGGCATACGCTCTATGGAGCATGACAGAATAACTTTAATCATCATTGTAATATCAATACAACAGTAGAGCAATGAATGACACTGGCAGGAAATGTCCAGAAATGGCAGCAGCAGCACATCTATAGTAGCTTGTATACACAATGATGAAGCAGAGAAGCAATACAACAGCAGAGAATAAATATTATATATTATATACACAGGGATGTAAGCCAGCTCATGTATTGAGTAGTTTTATGGCTTATGTGTTGAAAATGTCCTTTAATCTATTGCTGTGTGTATTGCTAGTTAATTGATGATCACATTATACCAACGAAAGGACTAGGAAAGTTATTTCAGGCATACATTCAGCGTTTAAATTGTTGTCTTTTTGTCTTCTTTTGGGTAATCTTAATTACAATCACTGTAATATCCAGTAGGCAAGCTATTTGGATCTCAATACTTCGAGTTCATTCTGAAACAAGGACTCAAATGGGTAATAATTATTTTTTCACTGAGCAGGGCCTGTAGTACACAAGCATATATTGCTTACTAATATAAAACTCCTATTCTTTATTTCACCTATCTCTTCTTGATAGCTTCTAGCATCATGCAGCCTAGCCTTCAGTGTCAGAGTAAGAACCATGATTCTCCTGAGGACTTCTGCCCAAAATGATAGTTGACCTCATATTTGTATGTATTGACTATTTGGGCATCAATTGTATGGTTGTTCTTTCAGGTGTCTAAGTGAGCAAGTGAACATTCATGGGTTTTTTATTCAGTGGAATGGCCCTGCCAGTCATTAATACCCACAGATTTAGACAGTTGGTGGGAGGGACACATTCACATTATCGGTGGACAAAAAGACAGCATGGGTGACAGTAATGAATCCATTTTAGGATAGTAACAAAACCATTTGCGAGGCATCTTGTTTTCCATCTTTGTCTTTTTGTAGTAGTAATCCATTGAAAACATCTGCCTATTTTGTCCCATGGAAAAGGGACCTTCTGGTTTACCAAAACATTTGTGTACTATTGCTCTCAAATGTGTATCTGTTATATCCACTGGAAAATTGGTTCTCTCTGTAAGTCATTGGTTGATTTGAGCTTTGGCGTGTTCATATGGTAGTTGCTGTTCTTCAAGTAGAACCTGTCCATTTTCATGGGTCTTGCTTGACTCTCTTTTAGGCCCTGTCGTTTGGTTGTCAGGCAGTTTGTTAGAGCCAATGTCATGACTCTGTGCTGCTACATGTCAGCTCTGCATCCATTGGATGGCTCTCGCTGGTAGTGGTTTTGAACATAGACATTAATTTTGGAAGTTAAGTTGTGAATTCTTCATTTGTCTTTGAACTTGCTCACCTGATTCAAGCAGGTAAAGGCTTGATGATTATTTGACAAGTTGATTCAGGGGTGCTAACTCTGGGATAAAGCTAATACTGTATATGGCATGGATGGGGGTCCCCCAGGAGCAGTGTTAGAACCACTGGTCTAAGCAACCGAATCAGGCAAACACATGCCCCCTGGAGACTGGTTCAATCCCCGGCTTGGCCACAGTCTGTTTGCTTCCTATGTTTCCCTTGCTTCTGCTTTCTCCCTCCCTGTTGATAAAAACAGAGGTGCAATCTAAAAATGCAAGGAACCTAGCAATTATATTCCTTTGGACATTTAAAGGTCAATTTGACAATCAAAAGAACAATTCAGATTTCTTACTCTGAATTAAACCATATAATTCCAAAGTTAAACAGACCATTCAGCTATATAGTATGCACAATAAAACAAATATTTTCCACTGACTTTAAAAAAAAAAAGCCAAAACCTCTTTCAAACCTTCCTTGCAAAAACTTTGCAGTGTTTTTTCCTATGGGAGATAGTAGTTGATGAAAACAACCATTCATGAAATCACTCATCCAAAATAAGCTAAGTGATCTGTATGATGTTAGCTGATATTTTATTTATAGTGCTATTTGTAAAATTTGAGCCGTAACAACGGAACAACTTTCACTTTGACCAAAATACAAATGCTGTAAAAACTGTATTTCTTAAAATTTAAAAAATCTGTAAAGACAATTTTTATACTAGTGTAGTGTAGGGATAATGATTCCCAACACTACACAGTGATTTCTTACACAAAGAATCACAGTCTAAAATGCATTATGTATATCAAAGTCAGACCGGCGAGGCCCCATTGACAAACACTGGAAGCACAAATAGTGGCAAAATATGTTGCATTGGCAATTAGGTCTGGATTGAGATCCCAGAGAAAACTACTAGATTTCCAGGAATTCTTGCGACACAGTCTTTGACAGAGTAAATAGCGACAAATAATGTATCCTAAAATCCCTAAGGATTCTTCTGCCTGTTTGTGATCAGTTGAAGAAAGACAAAACAAAGACACACAAGGCTGCCTGGCTGTATTCAAATGTATGCTAGCTTATCACTCCTCATTGGTCCTTCTACATCAGTATAACTTTGTGAAAGTGTTCCATGTCCACCTCATGATTGAACATGTTGAAAAATATCTGTGTGTCTAAAGTAAGGTGGATTCATTTTGGCTGAAAATTCACTGAAATAAAAAGCCCAGATAAGTCCAAGTAAAGAACAATGTAAAGCAAAGCTGATTATTAATGGCCATGGTGTCAGCTTTGAGACTCATTTAAAAAACAATTTAAAAGATAAAGACCCTCTGCAGTGGGAGTGTGTTTTAAGGTAAATAGTCTAAAAATTGATCTTATGAATGTTGCTCTAGTAAGCCTGTAATCCCAATGGGAGTCCCATCCAAATATGTCATCTTATTTGGTTCTTTGTTCTTTTTTTGTCTGTGCGTGCATGTGTGCTTGTGTTGTGGTGTTTGATCTGATGTAGGAACATTACCAGTGCCAATCTCAAGGGGCCTGTTTTACTTTTGGAGTCTAAAAATAAGAAATAAAAACTGCCTTTGTGGCCCATCACTGAAGACTCAGAAATGAAGGTCTACGGAGAAACACATTGTTGCAAGTTGTGTGTTTATGTGTTTGTACTATTTGAGGAGTGACAGATGCGGGATGGTGAAGGGCGCTCACATGGTTCATCCAACCACATGTCGCTGAGCCGGCTGATTCTCCCCTCCCCCTCATCCAACACGGATGCCTTTAGTCAGATCTTGTGTGGGATGATTACACTCAACAACTATGCTTCCACAACTAAACTTAGACGCCCGATCTGCACACAATAAGTTGCTGGAGAGTGACGTGGCAAGGTAGATAAGTCAGTTTATCTATCTCAAATCTCAGGCAGCACTATGCCAATTTGCACTGTCTTGTGCTGGGTTCCTGGCAAAGTCGGAGAAACCATAATCAGGCTCGAACTACTGACTATCATGATGTAGAAATTACTTTAATGCAGCGACTTAGCCCAGTACAATTCGTGGACCCACCTCAATAGATTTTTTTAATGGTTAGAAAAATATGATTTGCTATCAGTCGTCGGACCTTTGCTTGTACATTAAGGCAGGCCTTGGCATAAAAACATGTTGAGGTGTGTACTTTGCTTGTTATCCAGACCTTCCATGTACGCTACTGTAGTTACAACAAACTTAGTATGCATTTACGTTTTTTGCATTCTTATGTAGTTATTTGCATCACAGTTTGAGATGTTTAGTGACTGTTGCTGAGTAAATACATAAATGCTTTTGGGATATTTGTATTCTGTATGCTTGTGTTCTTCTGTTGTCTCATTGTCCATGAATTTTTCTCCTACCGCATAAGTTGATGTCTGTTGCTATTTTAAAATAACCAATGGCTTCAGGATGACTCTTTGTCTGGAGGTTTACAGTGTCTTCCACAGCTTAATTGTTAATTGATATATGTAGTTTAGTCTGTGCTTGATATTCAATACTGGATAGACTTTTCCAAAGGAACAGGTTGTATATATATTTAGGATATTTTTATGATTTGTTGCATTACAAAGTGGAAATTCTTATTCAATACTGTATATTCCAACAATTCTTCCTAAAATGGACTATGGACTACATTTTGTGACAATAGATTCATGAAGAATGGCCTTGTTATTCATGATCTTCCATAGGGACCAGTTGTCTGTATGGTATCAGATATTGATATTTAATACAGAGCGGTACTGTCCCTCTCCCCAGATAACATCTCTCTTTCTGCTCTACTGTTCTCCCCTGAAAGTTTCCGTCCAGATGTCCTCGTGTCTGACCACAAACTACACCCTGCCCCCTCTGGCGCTGTTGCATTGGTCCCAGCACAGCGCTTTTCTCTAATTGAGTTCCGGCTCTGATTTAATGTCACGTCCGACACGAAGACTGAGGTGAGGGGGAGTAATGGGAAAAGCAGCGTTGTTTCAACCTCCTCCCCCTTCCGCCATGTCTGTGCTTTGTAAGACACTAGCTGTATCTTAAATTTTAGTGTGCTGGCAGTCAGACCTTAGAGCTGTAATTACAGAGGGTCAGTGAGATGAACACTCCCCTGTGTCTTTGAGCTACAGGTTATGTGACCGTGGTAAAGTTTAACCTTCGCTTTAACTGGGGGTTTTCTTTGGTGTGCACAAATTGCACCTCAGAAACTTAAATATTGCCTAGCTAGGCGCCTGTTGGAATTGTCTAAATTTAGCTCAAACCTGAACAAACCCCCAGCAAACCCCCCCCAGAACAGATTTGGGATCAACTTACACGCAGCTCCCCCTGACCCAATCCTACCGTGACCATCAGAGTGCAAAATTATCCATTGATTTGCCGATCAGCAACTTAGAGCAATTGTGTCCATGTTTTCCAGAGCTATCTAGGTTGGTTCTGACTTAGCCGTACCAGTCGCCATCTTCATGTCTTTGTGTAAAGTATTTTTCCACCTGTAGGACCTTGGACCCAGCCAATGTTCGTGACCTTTCTGTCCTTTCTGCCCCTTCGACTGGCAGCTGAGTGGGTTGGGATTACAGCAGGTACAGCTGTTCCTCCATTTAATTTGCCACCTCAGTGTGGCTGGACAGATCCTCTGTCCCCTAAAGGTTTGTCTCCTGGGACCACGGCCACAATGGCACTCCCTCCCAATGGTGAGCTGCTGCCTGTTGCTGCCAACTTTCCAGGCAATAATGATTGAAAGGGTTGTCAAGCAGAGTGGTGGTGAGGGGATTTGATGCCTGGGGCTATAACCTTTTAGTGGGAGACTTTTTATATTCCTCGCAAATGTTTTTATTTAATCCATTTTTAATGTACCTGTTCTAGGTAGACTAGCTTGTAGTAACATTATAATGTGGCTGTACCAGGGTTATATAATGCTCTTATTTGAGCATATTTCTTATGGTCCTAGACAGGTTAAGGTTGCTATTATTTTGTTTATCTACTCCGTTTCCCTGGGAACTGTCTGTCCTGATAAGTGCCCGGTTTGATCCCATCCGTCTCCATGTGACGTCTAAATGGCTGCGTCACAGTGAGGGATACCAGCTCACACTAATCCTTCTCAGCGCCACAGGGACAAGAGAGCAGACAGACGGGAAGGCTGAAAGACGCAGACAGACAGACACTGAGCGCGTGTAACCAGAGTTGTCCCCAGGAACTGTGTACCTTTCTTCTGACTCTAAACAAATGGTTCAGCTCAGTTCCCCTGACTGTTGCTGTTTGGCACTGCACAGTAGCAGCCGGCAAATCAACTGTGCACCAGTGAGGTCACACAGAGAATAGGCAGCAGTATACAGCCCAAAATAAAATGGTTGGAGCAACCTTCAGAAACTGATACTTTTCATCTCATGTCTGGATAGAGACTGAGTGCGGCATCTGGTTAACTCCCTTTCCTGAGCGTCATTGTTGTCCCTGTGAAAACCTATGAGCTTTCTGTGTCTGGCCTCCGGCCCCCACATTAACCGGTGACTCAGAATACAGAGGCATGACGATGATGAATCGAGGGCCCTTTCAGTTTTGTGTGAATGTCCATTAAACAGATCTCCAGCATTTTATCACCAGGCCTGCTCTCATTGGGCTGTGGCTTCCTTTTGGTGCGTAGTGGGAAATAGGCCTTTAACATCGCATTAGGATTTAATGGTGACATGAGTGTGTGGAAGACGACTGTGGATCTTGTGTGCCAGACATCTTAACAACCCAGAGCAGTAGCATAGCCTAGGAACTAGGGACAAAAAGGATTGAAGCCTTGAGCCGAGAAGGTGGAAAATTGTCTGTGCCCTTGAGAAAGGCACATAAAGAAATTTATGATGCATAAAAACGTTTGCTAAAAATGTAACATCGTAATTTAGACTGAGAGACAATGTACAGGATTTTATTTTATTTTTTTAATAAAGATGTACCTTTTGTGCCTTTGCCAGAGGAAGACTGTACACAGAAGGTCTTGTAGATATGCTGATATATGAAGAAATTGTTTAAGTCCAAGAATTAAACTATGCAAGCACACATGTTAACTGACTGTGTAGCTCTCTGCATGTGTTTCTTAATCAATGTAATTATTAAAATGCCGGTTGTCAACAGTAAGAAATTTCAGTGAATGCACTGAAGTTTAAGCAAAAACTCAAGACCGTCGTTCAAACCAGGTTTTGAGGAAAGCGATTTTGGATGCCTCGCTTCACTCTCCACTCCTAGAACTTGCCGCTCTTTGGGTGTTTCATGGGAAATGTCAATCACTTGAGTATCGTTGATGTACAGTATACTTGATAACTTCACATTAATTAAATAAGCAGTTTTGTCTGATTCTGTTGGCATATTTCTTTTTCTAGATGCTATAGTAGTTCTGGCTACATTTAGCTACTTTTAGTCAGCAGTTTAGCACGACATAGACAATTAATACCTCTAAAAACACCAGGATCATCAACAACTTCAGCACGCTGTCGCTATGGCTGGTTGTACTTGTTACTAATTTAAAGTTTGATGTACAATATAGGGTTGCCAGGTATATTCTGCGTTCATCTTTTTTTTATATGGAAAAAACTAGCTGCATTTGTTGTACATTCAAGGAGTTGAGTTGGGACCATAGAAATAGAATGAATAGAAAGGCCTTTGAACTGTTTGGCATGGTCATTCGATTAGTACACAACAAAATGGCGATTGCTGTTAGTTGTCACAGTGACAACACGCAGCAGTGGGGCCCTAGTGTGTCACACTCAATACTTTGAGAGTTTCAGTTAGAGAGTATTGTAATATTAGCATTTACTGAATATATTTTTATGATTTACCAATAGAATTATGAAGCAATTAAATACAGCACTCCACTACATCTTCACCAAAAAGGCAGGCCACTAGTGAGTCTGTGACTTGCCACAAATCGGTTTCATGTGGAGGTAGGCCGCTAGATTTTTGCAGTGGAATGGTACACGTAGAAATGGCTGCCGCTCTGATTGTTCTGCTACATTGATTTGAGTTGGAATGACCTTTCTATATTTATTGTATTTCTATGGCTGGTACATACGGCAGGATGTGTCCTGATTGGTTGATGCACCTTCGCTTGAGCCAAAAAGTTGAACGATGTTCAACTTTTTGCACGCACTCTCGTCTTCCTCACCGCTTGGTGCCTCCCAATTCATCTTCTACGATAGTAGAATTATTTGAGACTCTTTGCCCTGTTGGCCACTGAAAATGTCTGGTGTGAATGCCAGGTAATAGGACCAGGAAAATCAGCTGTGACAGATATACACACAGAAGAGGACACTTCTCCCATATGAGTTCATCCCTGGGATGTACAATAAACTTGAAATTAGGATTTGGACATCTACTTTGACACCTTGTCAGGTTGTTCTAAAATAATAATGATCTTTTTTTACCTAATTGTTCTCCCGAATGTCAAGATCCATTTTGCAATTGTGAACCTCCATCTGAGCGTCAACCTCCAAAAGACTGGATATTTGGTGTCAAGACGTGTCTGTTGATTGCACATTCTGTTTTTTATGACAATGGCACCTTGCGTGGTGGAGGGAACTGATTCTCCAGCCAAGTCAATTTGTTTTGTAATCCTGACCATCATTTGAAAAGATTTCAATATTTAGATTTGAAGGAATATAAATTTAAATTGTTTGCACATTTTCTATATTTTTAGGCTGGTCTGTATGACATCTATTGTTTTCTGAAACTAGGAAGAAGTTTGGTCAGGGTAGTCATTTTGCTTATGTCACTGGTATTGAACCTCAGAACAGGTGGTGTTTTCTTTTTTAAACTCTGACCTTTGACCTTATTTTGCAAAACATGAAGCTTATTCTGGTGAAAGTGGATCCTAGGAGTGGACGGGAGTGAGCCTTGAGGGCTAATCTGTCTCTGAGCCCATAGGGGAGCTGATCTAATGGGCGTGCAGTCAGGGTGAGCCCTGATGAAGTATGTGTGGTGTTAGTGTGTGTTCCATGTGTTATCAGTCTGTGGAGAGGTACCCGTCTGGGATTATGCATCTGGGAATAGGCAGAATCACTACTACCCGCTACTGTACACACAACCAGAAAAACAGCGAGAGATGGGGAGGGAAGAGAGGAAATCTGTTTTAGATTCATGGAGAGAAAGGAGATAAACACTGATTTAAAATAATAGGCAGATGTGGGACTGAGAAAGGGAGGGAGATGGAGAATGAACGCAAGACAACCAGTCCCCAAGGTATCCTACATCAGTTCCTCCCTTACTCTTTCTCAGGTGTGAGGTTCTGCCTAAAGTTCAGAGGTCGTAGACACAGGTACAGTGCTGTGGTGCTTGGTCTTTGTTGTGTGCAAAAGCACTTCAATCCGCAAGTCGCTCATGTCAGCTTGAGCCCCCATTTTTGGGTTTGTGTTATCAAGCCGGACAACTATATCACTCAATATCGCTCACTATTCGTCTGTCCAATTTCCTATCACTCTCCCTACTCTCAGTGACCCCCGTCAACCAAAATTCTGGCCCATTTCATCATTATCACTCCCTAGCCCAATAGCTGCCTCAGCAGACTGGGCTGCATTTTGGAGGGGGGCAATTTGGGTGCAGAAATTGCCCCCTGGTGTAAGATGCTCAGTTATGCCTTTAATGGAGCTTTCGTGGTTATCTTGTGTAAAGCATTTTTGAAGGGAGTAGTCAGACACTGCAAAGCCGTTATGCCTAGGTTAGCTCCACTCCGGAGTGGCTCAGCATGATGAAAGGAAGTGGGAATTGATAGAAACTCATTATCTAAGACGCTCAGGAAGGGACTTGGTTTTACGTCACGATTGAAAGTAGGTTAACACAGTTTCTGATTGATTTTTTTTCTTCCCATGTCTATATTTGGCTTGCTCAAAATTGTACTCTGTAATTGTAATGTTGATTTCTGCTTTGTGTTTGTGTGTAGGTAGTGCTGGTGCGATGGAACGAGCCCTTTCAGAAGCTAGCCACATGTGACACAGACGGAGGGATATTTGTTTGGATCCAGTATGAGGGACGCTGGTCTGTGGAGCTGGTCAACGATCGCGGGGCTCAGGTGAGAGGCACTATAGGTTCAGTCAACAAACACAGAATTAGCCTTCCACTGATGTGCCATCGGGCATCATATATGGAATAGGGTCTTATTTCCGATACCAACTTGCCAAAATACTTTACTGTGAACAGGAATTAGGGTGGGACAATATGGCTTCAAAAGCATTTTGGGAAATAAACATTTTTGTCCAAATTTTACCAGCCGCTTAGATTTTTTACCAACCAATTTTTTTTAATATATAAAAGAATAAACACCAGCATATTTTGAATGGCTCTAATGCATTCAACTCATACATGTTTTATTAATATGAGAAAATAATAGGGGGGTCTGTGTGGCATAGTGGGATAAGTTGCTGCATTACAGACTACATCATAATAGTCAGTGGTTCAAGCCTGACTTTCAGTTTCTAAAATTTCCCTGGACCTCCAGAATGAGGCAGCGCAAATTGGCATAGTGCTGCCTGGGATTCGGGGTACATAAGCCATATCATCTCCTTGCCACTTCACTCTCCAGCGAATACTTGTGTGCAGATCGTGCGCCTGTAAATTCAATCACGTAATTATAGTTGGTGAGTGTAATCATTCCGTACATGATCTGACTAAAAGCTTCCGTGTTGGATGAGCAGTGCAAAAATAATTGTTGGCTCTGCGACACGTGGTTCAATGAACCATGTGCCCACTGTTTGCCATCCCGCATCTGTCCAAGAAGTTACGAGCTGTCAGCAATGCAGGTTTGTGGCAATTGTTAGGGGAGAAAAATTTGAAAAACAACTGAAATAATAACAAAAAATACAATTTTTTTTTTTTAATTACTAAATTGACATGTTGTGAAGACAATCTGTGAGATTATTGATTTTTAGATGATTGCCAAATTGGGCTAATTAGTGTAATATTTGATATCCTACTAGTCATTCAGTCGGCTACTTCTAGATTGTTAATCCAACAGTTTCAAATTTGAGAGGTTAAAAACTACAAGCAGATTCTTCTTCAGCAATGGAACCTAACATAAAACAACATTAAATATAGTAAGAAAATGTGTTATGCCAAAGTAAAATAGCTGATTAACAACAGATTCAAATAGAAAAGTTGAACATTCTCTATTGAACATTAAACCTTTAAAATAGTGAACAATTAGCCTTTCGCCGAGCCCCGCCCCCCTTAGTTATTGTTGCTACGCCCGACAAACAAATGGTCAAACACCCGACCAGTGCAACAGATTGCCATAACGGAAAAGGTATACCGTGCGTGTCAGTTACCTTTTTTGGAGCATTAACTCTGCGATATCCTCAAGATCGAGGCAAAAGGGGTTACAGTATGCAGTGG
>JACXGM010001619.1:0-53018 GCA_016801145.1 Umbra pygmaea
GCAGAGGCAGGGCAGAGGCAGGCCAAAGGCAGAGCAAATTCAGGACAGAGGCAGGGCAGTGCCCACAAAGTAGAGAAAAGGAGGGAGAAGGTTGGAGAGATGGAGAGAATAAGAATGATCTGACATTTTGTGACAATGAAACGTCTCCTGTAATTGTTCCTGCAGTGATAAATGGCATCTTGTGCTCCGGCTCTCCTTGACCTTGTGATGCAGAGCAGTGGGGGGAGCAGAAACACAGGCGCTCTATCTCCTGGATATATCGCCGTGGCAGCGCTTAACTCTGGATGTATTGCCATGGCAGCGGTTAACTGTGGATGTATCGCTGTGGCAGCGGTTAAAACTGCATTGGCTTCCGCAGTTGGCTGCTCTGTAGGTCACGGTCAGGTTAACACTGGTCAAGTGCAGTCTTGCACTCTGCAGTCAGAGACTGTAAGTCAATGTCTGCTGTGCCAGAAAAATAAAGCGTGTGTGTGGTTTCTCCGGCTACCGAATGAGCTTGATGTTCTTGTTGAGATGGGAGGCTGCAGGGATGAGCTGCTCATTTGACCGTTATCTGAAGCAGGCATTTGCTGGCATGCCTTCTAAGTATAACCCAATCATTTTCAGCTGGAACAGCCTTGGTTATCAGTGCAGACCTGCAATGCAAATAATGGGGAGTCCTGAGCCTCATTTAGAAGCTGACAGGATGTGGCCCTCAAGTGACGAGACTACATGTGTATAAAGGTGAAGAGCGAAGCAGCTAGCCAAGTAGGGATTGGCACTAGAGGACACAGGCAGCCTCATCGTGTGGTGGACCTATATGATCTTTACCCCAGGTGCATTTGCATACACATTGTGCTTAAAAAAAGATTATTTTTTTAACTGAACATTTAATTTACAGGATCAAAGTACTTCCAGTGTGCGTGTGTGCGTGTGTGTGAAGCAACGTTCTAAGGGAGGGAAGCATCTGGCGATGTGGTGAGAGTTCCGTCCATCCTTTAGGGGCCCGACAGAGTAAAAGTAAATCCAAACAGCACAAACCCAATCCCCTGACGAGGCGAGCGCAGAGCTCTCTGTACCCCTGAGATTTCCCAGCGCCCTCGACAAGGGAGGAAGTTGTGCCACTACCAAGGCATCTTCAGCAAACAGTTTTCAAAGGTCTAATCATTTGCTAAAAGCTCAGGCTGTGCGGGGTAAGCGCAAATTCGTCTGGAAAGCCCCGCGAGAGTCCAAACCAAAGAGAGTCTGGATGTCATTGATAAGCTTTAGTTTAATTGTTGTTTACTTCACTGCTGCTGAATTGGATTGTGTCATTTCAGACAAAAAGTAGAAATCTGTTGGAACGTCTGAAGAAGTTTTTAGCAGTGCGAAGGAAACGGCAAGGTCAGCAGGAAACAGAAGAGGAGGTATTGGGGATGTGCAGTGAGCCTCATTTGAATTACATTACTTGCAGCCATTTTGTATATGGCAAAGGAAAAGCTTGAAGAGGATGTTTCTTTAGCTAGGAACACATCTTCAGTGAAGAGAAAAGCCTTTGTAGATAGGGAGCACACATCAGACTCAATGTAAAGAAGACTGCAGTGCTGGAATTTGTTGCCCGGGAAAAAGATTAATTGAGGGCGGTTACTTGACATTGCGAGGCATGATGATCTCAACTGCAGCCTGAACTATCCTACAGTACTATCCATGTTGTCCTGGGTGAAGCAGTGTGGGTAATGCAGTCTCTCCACGCCCAAATTAAGTATCTGTGGTCCCTATTGGCCCTGTGGAGCCCCAGTCATGCCAATGAGACAGACTCGTTGTTTCAAAAGGTTACCCTCATTATACAGATTAAACCTGTAAATGCCCTTTCATTGGCGTAATCGATGTGCCACTTCATTGCCGTGACTCATTGATCCAGGCGTCGTCTACGGTGCATCGTTAAACTCTTTGAGGCCTTTAGAATCTAGGCCACCTGCTACCAAAGCCCATGATTTAAGAACAATTAATCAAATACCGGTGATATTTCCTTACAGTTTCAGCTTTGATTAAATCATCTCTAGGCTTTCACTTTCACAACTGATGAAGGCATACAACATTTGTAAAAGGACATCAAGAAAAACTCTAATCTTAAAATAATTGTATTATTTTTCCTTTACGAATTGTAATGCAAAGTATAATCTATTGCAGAAACAGATGTACTATAGTGGGCCATAAGACGCTGGTGTCAAACCATTTCCACTGAATGCTGAGGGTCTGCAGGCTTTCACACAATTTATTTTAGATTTTCTTTCACCTTTATTTAACCAGGTAGTCGGATGCTCATTTGCGATGGTGACTTGCCCATGATAAAGTATAACAGAGCAGACATATGAAATACAGGAAGTACTCAAAATAATCTATTTACAGTATAATGTATACAAAATCAGGTAAGGAAAATTAGGTATACGTTAATAAGTATACCATGCTGGACATAAGTATACATTTTATACTCATATAACATTTAAAAATGTAAATATTATTGCCATGGTATATTTGCCATGGCTTTAAAACATAAAAAAATGCTTACTTGACCTATAAATATTGGTGACAAATAAATGATTAATCTTTAAAATAGAGGTAAGTATAGATCAAACAAAATTTTAGAATTTTAGATTGCATAAAAGCAAAACAGTCACCTAGCCAATTTGTCACAACATTTAAAAAATGATTCACAAACGTACATACTATTGGTCAGCCATGATACTGTACACACATGTACATACACTAAGTAGACACATGAGTTAAATTCTAAACTATCATTTAGATGAGCCTTTCAGCAGAAATGTCTCATGGCTTCCGCGGACAGCGTATTGCATGCCCTTGCCTCTACTTGGTATTCAATGTTTTCAAGAGGGGTGATAGAAAAATCCTTTCCTGCAGGGTTAGCACAGGATAAGACAATAACATTCATTCCAGTTCATTCTCATTTAATAGCAGCCCAATGAAAGCCAGCCTTGTTCGGTTCTTGATGGATATAACGCCTGGTCAATCATACTCTCTGCTTCTGGCACACTAGAGTGGCTCCATCTGAAAGTGAAAAGCAACACCTTTGGCTCTGCTGAAAGGAGGTCCATTTTGCGTGGAAAGAGGAGAGGCTGAGCAGAAGTGTCCCTTCACATGGAGCCTGTCTCTATCAACCATCTTATCATACCGGAACACAGCCACAAAGGCTGGCAATTTGTCATCTATTGACAAAATGTGGAACTGGCTTTTTAGATTCAAAGCCATCCTGATCTAAAAGCCCCACTTTCCCAGCTGTAAGTCCTGTGTCACATCTGTTGGAATGAGTGTCAGGTGCGCCCTTTGGATTGAGAAGTTTTTTAGTGAAATGGTGAGCCGTGCTTGAGCAGCAGATTCCCGTCTTTGCATCCATTCACTGCTCCCGAGCAGTCATTTAAAAAGGAGCTACATTCAATCTAATGCCAGATAAGACAGTTGTCAATGGTGTATGGGTTGTTACATTGAACTCTGGTTATACAGTTTAGTCATTTAGCAGACGCTCTTATCCAGGGTACTTATTACGTAAGTAAGGGACATCCCTCTACAGGAACTTAGGGAAAAGCACTACTCAAGGACACAACAAAATTTGGCAGAGTCAGGAATCGAACTGGCAACCGTCCGACTACAAGCCTGACTCCCTAACCACTGGGCCATATGAGGCATGGGACTGCTTTCCTTAACCCACTGCTTTTCATACAGCACCTGCTGTCCCGATACTCCCGCCCCACCGACTCCATTTTTGGGAAACATCCTTTATTTGCATAATCATTTCACAAATTAAAAATCTACTTTTAGCACAGGAAACCACACCTAAATACACAAACCTACAGTATGAAAACAACAAATACCTCTAAAAAACCAGGCACATTAAATACATCTACTAATGAAGGAAATGAAGCCACCTGTGTACAGTGGACTGTGAAACACAGAGATTTATTGGTGTATGCAATGATGACAAAATCAGTCCGGGAGACACAGAACACCAAACACAGAGTTGCTGGGGCTGGAGACAACAACTCAGACACTGCCACAATGGGCACCGTGACACCAGCCCACCGTTACTGCTGTCTCTCTCTCTCCTCACGCGCCCAGCCGCAGTCCTGTGACGCAGCTGCAGTCCTGTTTAGACCAATGTAACGCAGCCTCGCAGGCTATACGGTGAGCCAAGTACGCCTGTTAGGCTAATGAAATTAATGATCGGATGTCTGTGCTTATCCAAACAGTTTAGTATGTCTAGTCATAGACTGCCAGTTTTACAGTCGAAGTGGGTGTTTTATTTCAGAATGCATCAGCACCACTTATTAATAAGTTGCTTAATAATTTATCGTAGCCTACAGACACTTTCTATATCCTGCATTACTAAATACATGGAAATTATAGCCGAGAAAAAATAGAGCCATGAAAAGAAAATCTGTTTGAAAATACTACATTGTCACCTGCTTAGCCAGACTGATCCCTGTCAGACACAGCTTGTTCCAACTGGAGACATTACTCAGATTCTGTAACAACAGCCACATTTATGCACAAATGCATACACAAACACACACAAACACATTAATAACGATCTACAACATGTATGTTCTTAAAACAATTGTGATTGTAGACATCCATTACATAAAAATCATGGAAACAACAACCATATTTTATCGAAACAGCCAATGTGTTTGTAGCAAGCCTGCGGGGAACACACTTTTATTTCTAAATTTCGCTTGCTTGATATTTAGTTTTGCTCTGTTTGCTGCTCTGTATGGTGATATACTCTGATAAAAATTTGTATCTAATTGATATCACTATACTCAAATAAAAATTTGTATTTAATTGATATCACTATACTCTGATAAAATTTGTATCTAATTGATATCACTATACTCTGATAAAAAATTGTATCTAATTGATATCACTATACTCTGATAAAATTTGTATCTAATTGATATCACTATACTCTGATAAAAAATTGTATCTAATTGATATCACTATGCCCCAAATCTATCGGCATAAGCCATTGCACTTGATTATCCCAAAATATATATTATACTTTTGTAGCGACGAATGAAGTTAACCCAGACAACAAAAATCGCGTACTATCAATTTTTTTTACTTGTCTTTAATAAAGTTTATATGATAGATACGTTTTCCATACATCATTGTCATGCTTAATTGAACAGGAACATCTGAGTGCCCACTCACACCCTTAGAACTCCCCGTGGTCCCATAGAGACGCCCCACAGTGATGCAAAGCTCCAGTTCGTGGCTCCACGTGCACCACGCAAAGCAATGTGCTATTCTGGCTTTTTGAATGGAGTTGACTGATATCCTAATGAACAGAACAGCAGATGTTTAGTTGAAATGTAATGTGCCCTGATAATACAACCAGAAGGCATTGCAAAAGCCTAAGGTTCCCGTTGATCCAAAATTAATGCAACCGGCATCCTTGAATTGAACAATTTGGTTCTGAGTAAGTGACGTAAAATATTCCGCAACTCAGGTGTTGCCGAGAGGCCAGACTTTCATAAATGTTACACTTCAACAGGCACTTCGACGTGCGAAAAAAACAAACCTCTAATACCCTCGCACAAACGTGCTAACAAACCTCATGAGCCCCAGACTGCTAGAAAAACCATCTGGAACTTTCAATGTAAGACCAAATAGAATCTGACAGGTGGATGTGAGCCGGGCTCTAGCAATGAACTATGAGGCGATGTGAAAGCCCTCATCCCTTTTGCCCTCTATGTACAGATGGAAACAGATGCGTTGGAAATTGCCCCCGGTCTGACAAATGGAAGTACACGCTGACCACCCGCAGGTTCAGGGCTGGCCCTAGGCATAGGCGAACTAAGCGTCCTCCAATCAAGTGCACAGGTGACTCTGCATGGTGGAAGGTGGCCCCAAAATGAAATTCTGCTTAGGGCCCCTGAAAGGCTCGGGCCGGCATTGCGCAGGATGCTCCAAAAGGGCCTGAATTAAATGCCCCCCAGTGCTCCAGTTATAGGCCAGGCTCATCTGAGGGACTACGCTCACCTGCGCACAGAAAAACCACCAATTGGCAATGTGACAGCATCAGAGATAAGGAAGCCTCCCTGTAACCAATCAACTGTCACTCCCAACTAGCCATTTTACCAGTGTGAAAGGTTTTAATAGTTATGATGTTGTTGCGTCATGACGAAAACAGCCTGCAGCGATAGGGCCTTTCTATTTGGACATTTGGCAGGGAGGTGTCAAATTATTTCACCTAAGTGTTAGAGAATGAAGAAGCCAAGGATTTTCCTTCTACTTAGGGCGGTGATATACGTCCACCCTGCAGTCAGTGGTTCTCTGGCTACAAACACTATCAACTCAAGTGGTCCTTGGGGGAATTGTGTAAAGTTAAAAAATAAAATGCCAGTAAAAGGGAGGGTCCTTTGTTAGATTTAAATGCAGCGCTGTGTTCTCCTGACAGGCCAGTGGTAATTTATCGCTGCAGCCATTACGGTTATTAGAAAACTCACTCAGGAAGACAAATGGTGGCCAAGCAGGCTGTTGGTCTTCCATCAGACCTGACAGGAGAGATGCTGCCCTCTCCCCGATTGACATTTTCACACGCAACGCTGCTGTGCCCACTGCATCGCAATCTGACTTCCACTTATTGCCAATGAGCAAAATCATTCCCGCAGAACATTTTCTTTTTCTTCAAGGGGGAGGGGGAACGAAAGAGACTTTGGAAATGGGCTATTTCCTGGTTTGAGTTTTGCACCAGACTGACGGATTGAAATGAATTCTGTCATAAATAACATCTATGACAAAGAGCCATTAGGACAGGTCATTATGAGTGTCTAAATGGAAGCCATTTCTTCTGTATGATGGAGAGTGGGCATTTGAAAGGGGGCTGGGAAGGGCACTGTGCTTTTTCAATCAAACCGGATTGAGGCTTAGGAGGGGTATTTCACTCTTTGAATGAAATAATGACAAATTGTTTCAGATGTCGTGTAGCAAAGTGAAACTGAAAGGTGACTTGCCCCCTCACCTCAACCCAACCAATAATATCCCGTCTAGCAGTAGAAAACACTGGCATCAAATTAACAGTTGAGCAACACATTTTGTTTGGACGCAGCTCGTGAAAGTAATCAACATCCAAGAATCTAGCCGAGACAATAACAAAGGATGACACCGCAGATGATGAGTGTGGTTGTGTCACAACACAAGGACTGACACAGCCATTATACAATAAAACCGACATACGCAGCTTCCAAATGGGTTCTCTGAATGTTCCCATAGGATATCCCTTCATAGTTCTTTCATAACCCTTTTTTGTGCCAAATTGAACCTTTTGTTGTGCAGAATCCCCTTGGAAAGGGTTTTATATGGACGCAAAACAGTTTCTAACGTGTCTTTTAAAGGATTTTCTCTAAGATTTTAGGCTACATTGTACATACACATGGCAAAACATGGACGTAGATAGTTGCCTTGTGAACAATAGTTAGAGAATGTGTGAATAACACACTCCAGCATACACAATGACATACTGTCCTCTCATTGGAGGAAACAGCGTGACCTCATATCATGCTTTGCCCTGTGTCTACATGCTAATGGAATGTCATGAGACGGGGAACCGCAGGGGTGGATGGGAGATGTAGATGAGAGAGAAATGACTCAACCTTTGTCACATATTTGTGAGCGAAGTGTAAAGCAAGTGTAGGTGTGCCAGAGAACAAATTACTATTTACATTTCCAAATTGTGAAAACCTGCAGCTAGAAATAAATGTAACAGCCTACAGTCAGCATGACTTACAGCAGGTGGCTAAGAATTCATTTTACACAAATTTCTTAGTCTTTGGAAGTTGGATTTGTCAGTATGGGACTTATATTACAGTGTCAAGATAAAAACTGAAACCAGTGTTTCAACGTTGACTACAGGTCTTGCAGTGTCTGACAAAATTTGACAGATTTCATTTGAATGAATCAATAATCCAAAATGGTACAAATCAAATTGTCTTTATCCTAGACAAATGTGGTAAAGAAAAGTGATATTATGAAATCGGTGTTCACTGCAGGCCTGGTCTGTATTGAGGCTAAACGGTAGCTCGAGAAGACCAGTGTTAGGGCAGTCTGGGGTTAACGGGCATCTCTGACAGGCCAGATGAGAAGTCCGTTGCAAAAAGGTGCTTTGTGTCTGTCCGCAAGCTAAATCTCCCTCATTGGTGGTCGGGCACGCTCCATTTAACCAGGCAAGTCCTCCCGACTCCCCACCCCAACGATATCCCTCCTGTAGCGCCTGGCAGGCCAAGATCCCGTTGCCTCTCAAAGGAAGGAAGCCACACATCACTCTCCCTCATTAGGGTAATTGAGACAGGCCCTCCTGAGACTAAAGAACCGCTGAAACGCTAGCCGCTCGTGCGTCTAAAAGAACTCGTAATCATCTACTTCTTGTGTCTTTTCATCCCTTCGCTTATCTTCGTCTTTCCTTTACCGCCCCGCCAATCAAACTGTTGGCTGTGAAGCCCACGTCATGTTTCTGGTTTTGTGCTACGTCAGGTCAAAACATTGTTAAGGTTAGCGACACATTGGCAGCTTATTTCTATACGAACTCACTTTTTATTTGTTTTACATGTTTATTCTCTGATTCTGCATCCTGGGCTTTAGTGATGTGCATGGTATGTGTGCAAAGAAAGACACAATATTCTGAACACTTATGGACATGACCTGTTGTCCTATACAACGCACGTGCACGTGACTTGGCAATCACAGCTCAGATAGTACATTATGTGGTACGTGTTAGACGTGTATTAATCATACTAGCCGAGCCTCCAATAACATTTCTGTGAAGAAATCTTTCTGGTTTGACTTCAGGCTCTTGCACAAGCAAAGACATTTGTGTCATTTCATTGAATGCCAAGTCTGATCATATTTATCCAGCCTATAATCAACATGTGTATGAAGTTTGTGGTTATATATGAAGTGTGTGGTTATGTATGAAATTTGTGGTTTCCCCATTGCAATATAAAAATGTGCTTGTGTCTAGCTAAAATCACTTTGAGAGCAACATTTTTTTTTGCAGACTGGTTTGACTCAAAGGGGTACACAGATTATTTGCAATGAATAGGATGAAGGCAATCTACAAAAACATTTTCAAATAACAACACATGTATTACAAAATAGGTGTGACACAAATAACAGATAATATCAGTATGGATGAGGAGTCAAGGAGTTCATTTCTACATAGTTTTAAATCCAATCAGGGTGTCAAAGTTGGAATAAGGTTGATAACCACCGAGGTACGACACACAAAGACTCCTGTCAGTCAGACTGAGTTCGATGCCAGTGCGTGTTATGTCCTCCATTAGTGTTCACATGTTTCTTGGCTCTTGTGTCGCTGACGTGAAAGAAAACAATGGCAAGGTGACATCCTGACAGCCATGTGATCGATCTAACGCAAACCGCGAGGGAAAGCCGAGCCAGCCCTGACTCTCTCTCTTCTGCCTCTGTTTTTATCGCTAGTTCATCTTTGTTTTTGCTTTTCTCAAACCTCTCGTTTCTCCAACCGTATTTTTCGCTGCTTCCCTCTGTCTGCATCCCCCTCCCTCCTTTTATAGGGTCTTATCTCTGACAGCCTGGGAACAAGGGAGCGATAAGGAAATGCTGGAGCCATGCAAGGTGTGGTGGTCGAATGCCACAGAAGATTACTCATTGACACATCTGTCAGTAAGCGAGCGCCACCACAGCGAGGCATACTAACTGGAGCAGAAACATCAGCATCCAGCATAGAGGTGCAGGGCCCACTGTGGTAGGATGACTGCAGACCTGGAACCCTGTCACATGACCAGGCCAGATTACTGAGGCGGAGTGGCCGCACATAATCAACTTATATTCCTCAATCGCTCGTAAACACAGACGCGTGTACACTTCAACATGCATACATGCACACACGTTCACGCACACACACATAAAAGGCTATTTTCCTGATAGACTGAGTAGTGTAGTTGGTTTGTAGACAAACAAGCTATGTTACAGATTACAGGTTGAACCTATCAACTGTTCTTAATACACCAGATTCTTGTATTTGTACTAATTCATAAGTATTCATAAACAAACACAACACTTGTGTGATTATCTTGAAACTCACAATTGTTTTATCAGGATGTATGGAACTACTAAAACTATAAAACCACCAAATCTCCATTCTTGGTCCAAAGCTGATACTTATTACAATTAATAAATTGTATTGTTCAACAATGTGTGATCTATTATCCATGGAGTGTTTGTGTACAGAACAGCTATCTTTGTCTGCTCTTTGAGATGTTAGTGTTCCTCCAACAGGTATATCTCAATGGTAATTTCACTGGTAATTTCACTGGTAATTTTACTGGTCAAGACAACACATCCATTGGTTGTCACTCTTTTTGTTCTCTGCAGCCAATGACTGGAATGAACTGCTACTGTACTGTACATTTTAAGCAGTTATACACCATATAACCATAGAGTATGTTTATACACGATATGACCAAAAATATGTGGACACCCCTACTAATGGCATAGAAGGGATAATGGTCTGGGGCTGTTTTTCAGGGTTTGGACTATGTCCCTTAGTTCCAGTAATGGGTCATCTTAATGCTACAGAATACAAAGACATTTTAAACAATTGGGTGCCTCTAACTTTGTGGCAACAGTTTGCGGAAGAGTTGTGTTCCAGCATGAATATGCCCATGTGCAAAAAGTGGGGTCCATAAAGACATTGGTTGACTAGTTTGGTGTGGAGGAACTCCAGTGTCATGCACAGAGCCCATTGAACACCTATGGGATGAGACAGGCCTTCTCATCCAATATCAATGCCTGACCATTCAAATGCTATTTTGGCAGAATGGGCACAAATTCCCACAGACACACAACTCCATATTAATGCCCACAGATTTGTAATGGGATGTCCAACAAGCTCATATGGGTGTGATGGTCAGGTGTCAACAAACAGTCCATTTCACTTAAGAGTGTATCTTTATATAAGAAACACCATAATATTCTATAGTTATATCTCTGCGTAAACATTGTTAGTACTCTGTGTGTGTTGTTTTTGCGCTGTCATGCTTTTTGGCCCCTTCGCATATTGCAAATGACAATAACTGTAGTATTTAATTGGCTTTCCTGGTTAAATAAAGTTTAAATAAATGTAATTAAAAAAATCAGCTTGCATGTTTAAATTAATATTATGAAAACAGTATTTGTGATTGATATTATTACATAGTACAGGATATTTTGTCTGTCCGAATTTATACAGCATTTATTAAAACGGAATGTGTCACGGTTTGGTGTAGTTGAAGGAAGAAGACCAAAGCATGCAGGAGATGGTTGTTGCTTGATTTAATGGACAATCCGGGAAATATATTGCAGTTGCGAACAGTTGAAGCGAGTGCACAACGAGTATACTAATATAGCTTACTAAGCTCTCACAGTAACATAATCACTGACCGCTAACGTACAAGTAAAGAATATACGCATAAGCTCAAGCACATACCACACTCTTTCCACAACCTAGTACAGTTGCAGGTGAACAAGTAAATGCGCATGCACAATGAGTATAATTACATAGCTTATTATGCTCTCACAGTGGCATAAACACTGACAGCTAACATACAAGTAAAGAGAGTACACATAAACTTCCAAACTACAACAAAACTCTTTTCCAACCGTAAATCTCAGAATTTCTCCCAAATTACATTCTCAGGAAACTATTTTGAAAACCTAAATTACATTATATGCCACATATTTAGGGTTTTTTACATTTGAACTGCACTTTTTTTTATTAGGCTTAATTTGTACTTCAATTATGTTGCTCCAGTACATTTCGTTTAGCGGATTTATGCGAGAACATTCCATACATTCCATAGTGTTCGAAATTATATGGCAACATTCACAGTTAAGGTTAGGTAGGAGGATACTAACGGTTAGGGTTAGGCATGAGGTTACTAACGGTTAAGGTAAGATATGACATTACTGAGGTTAAGGTTAGAAGCAAGCAACGTAGAACAAAACACACACAAAGTGCCGGTCTGGATTTGAACCCGCGAACACTTGCATGCAAGTCGCGGATTTATATGCCCATCCACCATCCCCGACCTCCGCCCTAGCAAAAACTATGATATTTACATGCTACGTCATGATCTTCATATGTTCATATTTAATGTTATTCATGCGTTCAATTTAGTTATCTACAAACGTAATTGACCCTCTCATACGTTCATATTTGACATATTTCGGTTTTACAAAATAGTTCCCTCAGAACGTATTTAATGTGATTTAGGGCTGCTCTTTTCACAACTTACATTTTAAGTTTAGCTGCTGGACAGCGTTCCCACACATACTGTAGTACAGATAATCAATGACCAACACCTCTCATGTTTGGCCAACATTTATCAAGAGCAAACTAACTGGCTAATAGAACATGGCTGAACGTAATCATTAATCATCAGATCTACAAATACCAGCCTAACCTAACCTAAACCCTATTCTAGAAATGGTCAAACCAGAGAGAGGTGTTACATGAGTATACATAAATAAACAATAACAACTAAACACTACAATGCAATGCATTGGTAAAATAGAAATTATATACACATAATACATGAGTCTGTATCTCTGTTCATATGGTAACGCCAGCCCACACTGGGCTGGACGTTACAGAAGGTTCAACTTAAATATATATTTAAATTATTAAAAAATTCTAAGATAGCAATTCGGTTCAACAAATTTTTTCAATGCGGTGGTCTGCATATAATTTAATAGGGCACTTTTGGACCAAAATATTTGCATGACATTATTAACTAATCAGAGTTTAAAAGCCAACAACTATTTTTGTAAATGTAGTGTTCTGGCTTTGACCGAACTCAGCGCATTCTGGGACCAATCTGTTGGGTCTGCAAACGGACAGCCTGCTTTGATCCAGACCCCTTGAGGAGAAGAAACAAACGTCTGTGGGTGTGTGTACCAGTTGGCTGGAACAAGGACTTCGGGTAGCCAGGCAACAAAAATATTTAAATAAATGACTTTTTATCAGCTATGGCAGCTGTGTGTACACAAGAAAACATCAAGACTACTGCAATTAGGAAACAGTGTTTGTTTGATCTCAGATTGTAAATTAACGTAGTGCCCAAGTTTACCTCTTTGACATTCAAAGGGAACCAAATGAACTTTCTGGGGACAGAAAATAAAATCCATCCAATTAAATGGAATGTAAAATGGGTAGACCTGAATTATCGTACATCGACAGTAACACCTCTGAGATGGCCCTTTTATCACAGTGCAGGAGTTAGAAGTGTTCTGCTACGAGGTTTAAGCAGCTAGATTGAAGGAAACTGTGGAAGTACAGAAGGAAAGGTAAGCAAGGATGTGACATAATGAACATAACAGAGCGTAAAAGCTCCTTGGGGACGGTGCAGGGGGACAGCGAGACACGACAGAGAGCCTCTGGGTAACTCGATTAGAATTTGAATGCCTCTCCCATGATCCACGACAAGGGCCTTGACGGGCACCTCTATCTGCGTTGCGTGTGTTTGTTGTGTGTGTGTACGTGTCTGTGAACCAGCGCGTGTGCACGCCCCGTGTGTTGCCATCAACCGCTGCATAATTCCAAGGCATTTTGTACAGTGCATTAATCACGGGACCCTTGAGCACTTCAGCAGATCCAAATATGCTGACCTTGAGGTTACAAGAAAGACATTAGGGCCATCTATCCATTCAAAGCAATGAAGGGGGGGGGGTGATCTAGGGCGGAATGGTGGGTGGGGCAGGCGTCGCGGGACAGGAAAAGCTTTCAAGGTAATGAAATTCAGCTATAATTTAAAGAAAAGACTTGTGGGGACAGGCCCAGGCCAAAGAAGGGAGTCAAAGTAGATTAAATTGGATTTCATTTGACTTTTTTTCTTTATTTTAAATTAGGCTTAAGTGCGTGTGTGGGGTAGTTTGTCTTTCTCTCTTTTTTTATAACAAAAGCACGATAACAGCATTAACGTCCACAAAGAATCGAATCATTTCCAAACCAATTAACCTTTGACAGAATGGATGAGTGGACAGGAATGAGAGTGGCTCCCCCGGGGGGAGAGAGGGAGGGAGGGAGGGAGAGATAGAGCGGGCAGAAGAAAAAGTGTAGCTCTTAGCGCGCCTCCACCTCCCAGTGGGGCCTAAGTGAGTGACAGCCAGGGGTGCGCTCAGTGATAAGGAAATGGGCTAGGAGGGTGGAGGACGTACGGGACAGAGGACAACGAAAGATCCCCTGCGCCCCCTCTCCTCCACAGACCGCCCCGTTTGTGGTGACTGATAGCCAGGGAGGTCTGGGGAGTTTAACCCTGCTCATTCACTATGCTGGTGAGGAGCTCGCTCGCAGCTGCAACCGGTCCATTTAGTTAATTAAAGGCTCCATTTGGATCCGGAGCCTGCGAGCGATACGAGCGCCAATCAATAGATCTCGGGCTCTTTCAAGGGAGGGTGACAGCACCCGGGCCGCATTCAGGCACAAGATTTGTGGCCGTGGCAGACGGGCCGGTTCCTCTCTATCCTTCCTCCGCGTCCCATCCTGCCCCCCTACCTCCACTCCTCCCTCCCTGTTCCTTCCTTTATGTGGGCACAGAGCTCCTCTATCTGAGAGCGAATGGTAGTGTGTGTGTGTGTGTGTGTGTTTGTGTGTGTGTGTGTGTTTGTGTGTGTGTGTGTTTGTGTGTCACCATCTGCACGAAAAGCCAGCTGTGTTTGGCGGAGGTTTAGCTCAGCAGGTTGGATGAGCTCAGGGATGAGTGCTTGGGGATGAGAGCTGCAGAGCAGGAGGGGTCCCGGCAGAGTCCTGCCTCTCGTACACAAACAAAGACCCCAAAGCCGCATTCTGGGGCTTAGTTCCTGTGTTCCACACCGGGGCAGAAACATGTCTGTATTAGTCTGGGCTTGTTTCATTATGGGGTAGTTGAGGTTCAGCCTGTACAAACATGTGGGCTAATAAAGGGATATACAAGATCCAATGTTGATTTCACGGCTCTTGTCCTCATTACAACTCAAGAGTCTTCAGCAGCCTCTGTGTTTTGGCTAAATCTGTTTTGCTATTGTCTCGTCTTCAGGATGTGGAGGCACATTAGGTTGTCGTTGTCACGTCGAGGGTTCTATGTAACGCTGAGGGGCAGCAGGCGGTTGCTATCCTGCAGATGAGATCTCTCTACGTGAGTCTGACTGGCGCTTCTCCGGCACCCTGAGAGCGAGGCGTCTGGCATCCCAGCTTCACACTATACCGCCAACACTTTGAAACCCCAGAGGGAGGCAATTCAGACAGACAAAGAGAAGAACAGTTAGAGAGACAGATAGGGATGTAACAGTTAGACAGACAGGGTGTAACAGTTAGACAGACAGGAAAAGACAGACAGGGATGGTAACCAAAAGACAGGGGGAAAGGTTCAGGGAGAAAGATAGACAATTAGACCAGCAGACAGGGAGGCATCTAGACATGGAGGCAGGCAGAAAGGGAGGCAGAAAGACAGACAGTGAGGTAGGCAGACAGGGAGAAAGGCAGACAGGTTGTACAGTTGTGGTCAAAAGTTTTGAGAATACAAATACTATACTATACAAATACTATTTTTCACAAAGTCTGCTGCCTCAGTGTTGATGATGGCAATTTGCATATGACCCAGAATGTCATGAAGAGTGATCAGATGAATTGCAATGAATTGAAAAGTCCATATTTGCCATGAAAATGAACATAATACCTGCCAAAGAACATTTCCACTGCATTTCAGCCCTGCCACAATAGGACCAGCTGCCATCATGTCAGTGATTGTCTCGTTAACACAGGTGAGAGTGTTGATTAGGACAAGGCTGGAGATCACTCTGTCATGCTGATTGAGTTAGAATAACACACTGGAAGCTTGAAATCATTGTTCTTCCTCTGTCAACCATGGTTACCTGCAAGGAAACACGTACCGCCATCATTGCTTTGCACAAAAAGGGCTTCACCGTCAAGAATATTGCTGCTAGTAAGATTGTACCTAAATCAACTATTTATAGGATCATCAAGAAATTCAAGGAAAGTGGTTCAATGGTTGTGTTAAAGGCGCCCAAGAAAGTCCAGCAAGTGCCAGGACGATCTCCTAAAGTTGATTCAGCTGTGGGATCAGGGCACCACCAGTGCAGAGCTTGCTCAGGAATAGCAGCAGGCAAATGTGAGTGCATCAGCACGCACAGTGAGTCGAAGAATTTTGAAGAAAAGCCTGGTGTCAAGAAGGGCAGCAAAGAACCCACTTCTCTCCAGGAAAAACTTCAGGGAATAGTCAATGCAAATGATAGTCAGTATAATTTCAAGTCACCAACCGTTAGGGTATAAGTCAAATTTCATTGAACCCAATGAAAAGAGGATTTTTTTTCTCAAAATTTCAAATTATTATGCAAAACAGAGTTTCAAAACCTTTAATAGGTTGTAAAGAACTGAAAATGTTAATTTGTTGATTTTGCAGCATTAGAAGGTCACATTTATTGAAATCAAAAGCTATTTCAATCAAACACATCTTAACAGGGCAAGTTACATGTTAACATAGGACCCCTCTTTTGATATTACCTTTACAATTCTTGCATCCATTGAACTTGTGAGTTTACGGAAGGTTTCTGCTTGAATTTCTTTGCAGGATGTTTGACTCTCGCCAAAATGCAACTTAAGGTCTTTTTTTAATGTACCTGAGTCAAACTTTCATTTAAAAGCATAATTCGGACGAAAATGACACTTTTAAGATTTTCCCTATTTTTGGTTTTGGTCAAATCACCTTTTTAATGGGAGTTCTAGGGGCACTAAAACGATAGCATCAAAATCGCTATTTTTAAACCACTAAGAAGGCTCGACATAACATGAAACTTTGCTCGAAGTATCACCAGGGGCAGTGCACATGAACTCAAGCATTGAAAACAGTGTTTGTGTACACAGAGTTTACTAAAATGAAAGGTTTTGTATAACTCACCTTAGCAGTTTGTGTCTCTGGTGGCTCCCATTTTGCCAGTCAAAAAGTGTAATTGGCATTTCGGTTTCAAAAAGGTGAGATTAACCTAAAGGTGAGGAGTTTGCATGCCAGCATATTTCACAGTGTAATTTATGTATTTCAGGACAAATTTTTTAATTGCAGTGAGTTACTACATTTATCTAATATTAGCATTTTGCTTGACATTTTTTTTGTATATTTGGGATATACAGAAAATAATATCTAAAACAATTTTGTTATGCACTACAACACAGTTTGAGCCAATTGTCCTGGATTGCTCTTGGCCCCCCTATTTACAAAATCCTAGCTATGTCTCTGCAAAATGATACAAGACCAAGGGCTCCACGTGTGCCAAAATGCTATTACATTCAAGAGATAGAATTTAGTTAAGAAACAATGAAAATCTTACTGTAACAGGGGCTGTCAATAAAAATCAACTCCACCACTGCACTCTGTTTATCCCCTAACATATTGTATTGGCCAGCTAATAAATGACAAAGAAAAGAACGTCACTAACGCCGAAAATTAACTCTTAAGCAAAACGATGTACCATGGCCATGTAATATAGCTGTCAGAAGACAGTGCCATAAGCCATAAGGTATGACTCATAAAAATGTAAATGGATGATAATAAAAAATATAAGCAATAAAAAAGAAACACCTTTCATAGAGGTGTTTGGTATGACCTCACACCTATTTATTAATTACAGCATGGACACACACAGACAAACATGACACACTCACTCATCAGGCTCCACACACACGTTCTCTGCCTCGAATCTCTCTCCCTCCTCCCCATTCAGTCGGGGGTAATTCAATCATCCCAAGGAGATTGATATCCGTCCCCCAGGAGTGCTTGCTATCCATTTCCTAAAGCGCTTGACCAGACTAATTGATTGTTGTAGTCCCCAATCTCACTCCTGCCTCCCCGTGTCGGGCATTTCCAGAGCAGGAATCAGCTTTGTATTGATGTTTTTATAAAATACCTTCCCACCCGCCCCCCTGACTACATCAAATAACAAAAGGGAAGACACGGGAGAAGCTGGAGGAAGAGGGGAGGGAGGAGAAGAAGAAACAAACAGGAGCTGAAGAAAATAACACAGGTGAGGAGGCACCAGACAGTCGCAGGCTGAGGGTAAAATGAAAATACATTTGGGCAGCATTTTGGCTCTCAGGTCATCCGGTCAGAGGCTGCGGTGGAGCGCTGGGTGGTGGGTGGCATTTAATGCTAGGCTAACCTACTGACTGGGTGGTGGGTGGCATTTAATGCTAGGCTAACCTACTGACTGGGTGGTGGGTGGCATTTAATGCTAGGTTAACCAACTGACTGTGTGGTGGGTGGCGTTTAATGCTAGGCTAACCTACTGACTGTGTGGTGGGTGGTATTTAATGCTAAGTTAACCTACTGACTGGATGGTGGGTGGAATATAATGCTAGGCTAACTTACTGACTGGGTGGTGGGTTGCATCTAATGATAGGCTAACCTACTGAATGGGTGGTGGGTGGAATATAATGCTAGGCTAACCTACTGATTGGTTGGTGGGTGGCGTTTAATGGTAGGCTAATCTACTGACTGGGTAGTGGGTGGTGTTTAATGTTAGGCTAACGCTAACCTACTGACTGGGTAATGGGTGGCCTCAAATGCTAGGCTAACCTACTGACTGGGTGGTGGGTGGCGTTTAATGCTAGGCTAACCTACTGACTGGGTGGTGGGTAGCCTCACATGTTAGGCTAACCTACTAACTGGGTGGTGGGTGGCATTTAATGCTAACCTACTGACTGGGTGGTGGGTGGAGTTTAATGCTAGGCTAACCTACTGGCTGTGTGGTGGGTGGCATCTAATGCTAGGTTAACCTACTAACTGGTTAGTGGGGCGCTTGCTAATGCTAAGGCAACCTACTGACTGGTTGGTGGGTGACATCTAATGTTAGGCTAATCTCAGCCCTGCCAACTCTCACGCATTGGCCGTGAGACACACATTTGACTGGTTTCACATGGTGTGAAACCAATCAAATCCATGAGAGTTGGCAGCCCTGTAATCTTCTAACTGGGGAGTGGGGTGCCTGCTAATGCTTGCCATTTAACTTATTGACCAGGTGGTGGGGTGCTGGCTAATGCTAGGCTAACCTACCGACTGGGGAAACACACCTGTTTTTATCTAATCCATTATAACTGAGAGCCAAACAGCTGCCATGTTTCCTGACTTCAGGGCCCCTGTTGATCCCTGGGTCCCAGCGGTGCAATGCTTAAAGGGAAGAATCCAGGTGGTCAGGTTTTTTGCACCCCCAGCGTCATGACATGGGGCCCAGGCACACAGGGAGCGAGAAGCTCCCACAGCGCCCCTTATCTGCCTGCAGCACATGTTCCTCATACATGTAAAGCTTTTACCTGCGCCAGCCATTACAACACTGGGCATTTACAGCTGTAGTGGGAAGCCAGAGAGCCAAATTACTTGTGCGGAGACAACCTTACCGCTTTAAATTTGACCTTGACATCTAGAATGCCTAGTATTCTCTGTAGTACAAACATAGACACACTGAAATGTACACACTACACTTGTGCTTTCATACCATGTGGTACACACACACACACATTCACTATTTCTCTCATCATGCCACCCAGCTGGATAGTGCTAATCTGATCCCCTGCTGATATTTACAGTGTATCATGGGGAGTTTAGGCAACTCGTAACGTTACAGAGGAAAGGAAGCTATCCCTCTCTGAACTTCAGTTCTGCACTGTTTTAGCAAATGAATAAAGGATCGTTTTTTCTTCATTTGTTTCTGTCCTTTTTGACTCACCACTTTCCCCATTATTCAGTGGAGTAAGAAGAAAGCGGAGATGAATACAGGAGGTGGACTGCCTCTGAGCATGGAGGAGGCTAAGCCATGAGCTTCTGCTCCCTACAGCGCAGACAGGGAGATGATTGGACCTGAGCAGAAAAGGAGATGATTGGACCAGAGCAGACAGAGAAACAGCCATGGTTGGTGGATCTTTATTGGGGAGGGCGGGCTCAGGTTACGCTCTGGACCGGACCAAATAGAACGGTGCGCAACGCACCAAAGTTGACCAAACCCAGAGTGCAATGCACCAAACCCAGTGTGCAATACCATTCTGTTTCCCCAGTCCAGACAGTAATATGAGCCTGCACCACCAAATTAAGATCCACCGACCACCGCTGCAGAGGAACAGTATGCTTTTGGCAGCAGGGCGCTCTTAACGCATAACAAATTCAATATCTGTATGCTATCACCTAATTCAGCACTATTTATCTGAACCAACACGTTTGTTTCACAGTCCACTTAAGAGTGATTGCATCATGAGTCATTTTTCCCATTTCCTGCTCCCTTTCTTACACATACACACATACACACAGACACACAGACACACAGACACACAGACACACAGACACACACCCGTAAACACACTCTGAGAGCCTGTCATTGTCAGGGCAAAGGCTGTGAACCATCACTTTTAGGTACCCGCACACATAGACACTCAACCAAACACGGTAAACACACTCAGCTAGTACACACACTTGGCTCGCACACTATGGATCAAGCTAAATCAACAATGATTTATATTTTCTTCTCAGTGTTATTTTCTCTTCTTACTAGTTTCAACTCTCCAGCCAAGATTGATCCAGGCCCAGTGCTGAACCTCTGGCCTGAGGGCAGCTCAGCGCAAACACACCGCATACCCTACACTCAGTCCAATCATCGACCATGCCCCTGCTGCTTCCTCATCCACCCCCAAACCACCCACAGCCGGGGGGCTACTCTGCCCAGACTGGTTTTAAAAGTAGATGAAAGAACAAGATGGACACCGGGGGCAAAATCATCAGAAATAAAAGCGGTTCTACTAAAACGGTAGGTACCAATGCTTGTTTTTAGCACAGCTCCATTGCGATATGCTGTACAGCAAACCCTTTGGGAGATCCACTTCTCACACAAACGTGTCTCACAGTGGGGGAGCCATGAAACAGCCTGACACGGACAGTTACAGGAAATCTGTAAGACATGCGCCGGGGTGAAATCAATAAGCATTACCATTGGATACTACCGCAACAATTTCATACACCGATTGCTTTTTTTTTTGGTTAGAGGTTTTATTATAAGAGCAAAAAGAAAGCCATTATTTGGGTAAGAGCACACCACCGCCTTCACACATGATTCATTTGCACACTGTGAATTAATAATTCATGCAGACGCTTTCACAATATTTTTACCTGGAGACAGCACAGTGTGGGTCGCCTCTCTCTTTGAAACAGTAGAAGGGAGTAGAAAAGGCCTATTTGCTTTGATTCATTTAGCCATGCTTATGTTCCTAAAAGTCATTAAGTGCACTGATTTAAAAGACGTGGAATATCTCGCAGCACTGTGAGTTAAAAATAAACCTGCAGAGCGGTGATTATTAGTTGTAACAACACTGCTGGGTTCACTGGTGATGTGTAGGATGATTCACAATGGACACTTCTGACTGCATGTACAGATACAGACACAGACACATAAAGGCATGCTGGGACAGAGCTGTCTGGCTAGCCTGAGACAAGCTACAAGTAGAACACGGCTCTTGAACTAGCGTGAGGCCAAGTGTATCGTGTAAACTTACTATAGCTGTTGAGAACAGTGAAGATCACCATGGAAATCACTGACGTCTTCATAATCAATGTTTTCATGTCCATGACTCCTCCTACTATTGGTAATGAATGTAGATGTGACCCCCTCAGAGTAGACACAATGCCAGGGTAGGGCATTGTGTTACTAGTTACCCTTTCACAATTGTTTTTGTAATCTGATTACTGTAATCTAATTATATTTATAAAGTAACCTACCCAAACCTGCAAAATGCTAAGGACCAAATCATACAAGTGTTGAGTGTGGTGAATTGAACTGATAGTACAGTATAGGGATAAGTGTAATTTACTTGTAATACTGTATAATATTGTCCTCCTATGAAAAAAGCTCTGTGATCTCCTACCCTCCATGCAATGCGGTTCCCCTTGGCGTCATGCTCCAGAGCCATAGGGAAGTCTCCTCTCTCGTAGAACTTGCGGAATGCAGTAGGCTTGGCTGGCCTCTCCCGGAAGGCCCCAGCTGCTGGCGGGCCTACCACCTTGACAGACAGATTGAAATAGGGAAGGGAGAGAGAGCGAGAGCGAGAGCGAGAGCGAGAGGGAGAGGGAGAGGGAGAGGGAGAGCGAGAGCGAGAGCGAGAGGGAGAGGGAGAGAGAGAGAGAGAGAGAGAGAGAGAGAGAGAGAGAGAGAGAGAGAGAGAGAGAGAGAGCGAGCGAGAGCGAGAGCGAGAGCGAGAGCGAGAGCGAGAGCGGGAGAGAGAGAGAGAGAGAGAGAGAGAGAGCGAGAGCGAGAGCGAGAGCGAGAGCGGGAGAGGGAGAGGGAGAGGGAGATGGTTTCACTTGAAATATACAGTATATTTTTTAAAGAAACAAATGACGAAGACTTCTAAACTAAGGCAAAAAAAAGTAAATGTTTGTCAAAAACTGACTGAAAGTCACAGAAAATTGTGTACAATCAAATAACTTCTTTGAAAATTGGAAAACTCTTAACAACTCAGCAGGCTAGTTATAAACATTTAGAAGTATGGATATCCACTTGTATATAAAAAAATACATGGTCACTTACAAAAGTTGTAATCTGCTATTAAAGACTGTTAAAACCATAGAAATAGAATGGATAGAAAGGCCATTGAACTTATTAGCGTGGTCATTCGATTAGTACACAACAAAATGATGATTGTTGTTAGTTGTCACGGTAACAACACGCAAATCTGTTTAATGCGGAAGTAGGCCGCTAGCTCTTTGCATTGGAATGGTACACATAAAAATGGCTGCCGCTCTGACCATTCTGCTATATTTATTTCAATGGCCTTTCTATACATTCCTTTTCTATGGTTAATACAAACTGGCTTTTCCATTAATGTTAACAAATGTACACATCAAAAGCACACCATCTTACAAAAAAGGATCTGTGATATTCATGATATACAAGCACCTCCAATAGTATTGGCACCCTTGGAAGATATAACAGGCTTTGAAAACATATCTTCATGGTTTATCGTCTTGATCTTCCATTCAAAATATACACAAAAATGTAAACCTTAAAGCTGAAATACGTATAATTTTTTTATGAATAAATGGTAATCCTATTACCCTGGATCGTGGAATGGGTTCCCACAGTAGGAGATGGCCCCATTTACAAACACGGAGACGATTTGTATGCTGACTCTGCTGATTTAAAAATCAATGGTCGGGTAGCATGTTAGCAGGAAGAAGCTCATGGCGCACAGGAAGTGATGCGTTTGATGTATCAAATCGAAACCTAAATCTGAAAAAAGTAGAAGGTGCATGGCAACGTTTTGTTTTGTGTATATTACACTAGTGAAACATTGTAATAACAATGGAGGAAAACAGTGAGAAGAACATTTACGTAATGTGTGAGGTATCGGAAATTGTAGGTGGAAGTTCTTCCGGATCTTAAAAGTTACGTAGTTCAGCTTTAAGAAAAACTATTTAAAGAAAATCTTTGCCTCATCATAAATTATACTTTGTGCAACCTCCCTTTCTCAAGATAACAGCTGGAGAACACATGGCAAAGGATCTGAGACCATTCCTCCATACTGAATCTCTCCAGATCGTTCAGATTCAGAGGTCCATGCTTGTGGACTCTCCTCTGCAGCTCATCCCACAGGATTTGTATGGGGTTTGGCTCATGGGACTGGGATGGCAAAACGTTGATTCTGTGGTCACTGAACCATGTCTGTGTTGATTTGAGATGGGCTTTAGATAATTATCCTGCTGGAAGACCAAACCACAGTCCAGTTTAAAGGGGAACAAGTACAAAAGTATAGACTTTGTCTATGTTCCTAACTCACTTATTATTATTATTATTATTATTATTTGACGGTCTCCCTCATCAGTCAGCTCTCTCACTCAGGGAGAGCAGGGTAAAGCGAGTCCTACAGCTTAAGGTTATATGTCGCTGAGCAGATGAATGCACTTGATGCAACTTAATGTGAAATAACAATAATTTGTGTGAAAAACTAAAGTTCTTTCACATAGAAACCAGGAAGCCCAATTGCTGTTGGTACATAACTTCATGAACATTGTCAGTTTAATACTTGCGTTATACTTGTAACTGCTTGAATTTCATATTGTTCTTGTTTTTCTTTGCACTTTTGTTATTCAGTCAATCTTCCCTATTTTCCACATGGATTGGCAATGTAAAGTAATATTTCCTATTCCAAATGCTGTCAAAATTGAAAAAGAATTGAGAGAAAAATAAAAAATAAAAGCAAGAAGAGAGAAAGAGACTAAGAAGATAAAAAGATAGAAGATAAGGCACATATAGTGACAGAGAAAGAAAAAAATATTGGACGGTTACGTTTCTCACATCCAGCGTTGAATTCATGTAGCCGGTCACTTCATTTACAGACAATATGCAGAGACACTTCTTCCACTCAGGGCTGGTTAAACACAGGCTGTCTGACTCACAGCCTGGGGCTGTGCCAGAGGCAATATTTTTACCATGTTACTGTTCCCATGCCTCATATAACGAGTACTACATTGCAAACGGGTTGGACTTCTGTCAGTATCGTTGTTGTTACCGTGGTTGTTTTCGGTCAATAGATCTGACTCAAAGTATGAATGCAGACTCTAGGGATGAAGCCTGATATTACATCCCTGATATTACATCCCTGATATTACATCCCTGATATTACATCCCTGATATTACATCCCTGATATTACATCCCTCCCTGATATTACATTCCTGATATTACATCCCTGTTTGGCGGAACAACCACAAACAACTCGCTAATGCAGCGGTGCAAGAGCTGTGGTTATGCAGTTCTGGAGGATGCTACCGACTGTGGCTCAAAGGGAATCGGGTAATGAATGACACTGCCAGTCAGTTTGCCTGTCCTTGTATTCAGTCCCTCTCCATCTGTGGGGCTCAGTGACATGACTGGCAGACGTATCGCTGTCATTAATCCTCAGATCACTGCCTATGGAGAAACATCCTCCCAGCGCTGGACTATAGAGTCATGGGACTACATTGTTTCAAAGAGGCATGACGAAGCTTCCACTGAAAAACAAAAACTGACGTGAGGCTACAGCTGCTGTACAACCATGTACACATGACTACAGATTGCCACCTTCATCTGATGACAGTGTGTTCAACGTGCAAAAAGGCTTCTAAAATTGTGTTTAGGAGGTAAAGTGCCCATTCTTGCACCCTTAAAAAAATCATAATAATAATAATAGTCCTAAACTGAATATACATTTCATCAGTACACTGTCAAACACTAAGTGTGAAGATTGTAGTTATGTTCTGGGGCTAGACTGGAGCAGCATGGGGCTTCACTAGAGCATCATGGGGCTTCACTAGAGCATCACAGGGCTTCACTGGAGCATCAAGGGGCTTCACCAGAGCATCATGGGACTTTACTAAAGCGTCAGGCGGCTTAACTAGAGCATCATGGGGCTTCACTAGAGCATCAAGCAGCTTCACTAGAGCATCACGGGGCTTCACTAGAGCATCAGACGGCTTCACTAGAGCATCACGGTGTTTCATTAGAGCATCACGGTGCTTCACTAGAGCATCACGGCGCTTCACTAGAGCATCACGGCGCTTCACTACAGCATCATGGGGCTTCACTAGAGCATCATGGGGCTTCACTAGAGCATCATGGCGCTTCACTAGAGCATCATGGGGCTTCACTAGAGCATCATGGCGCTTCACTAGAGCATCATGGGGCTTCACTAGAGCATCATGGGGCTTCACTAGAGCATCATGGGGCTTCACTAGAGCATCATGGGGCTTCACTAGAGCATCATGGGGCTTCACTAGAGCATCATGGCGCTTCACTAGAGCATCATGGGGCTTCACTAGAGCATCATGGCGCTTCACTAGAGCATCATGGCGCTTCACTAGAGCATCATGGGGCTTCACTAGAGCATCACGGCGCTTCACTAGAGCATCATGGCGCTTCACTAGAGCATCATGGGTCTTCACTAGAGAATCATGGCGCTTCACTAGAGCATCATGGCGCTTCAGTAGAGCATGGGGCTACACTAGAGCATCATGGGACTACAGTGAAGTGTCATGGGACTGCACTGAAATGTCCTGTGGCTACACTAGCGCATCATGGAGCTACACTTCACCATGACTACAATGTTATTGACCATGTTTCCAACTGTAGTGCAGTGCAAATGCAGCTGAAGACAGTAGAGATTCATATTCAAGGAGGTAGCATGCCTAGTGGGTAAAGTAGTAGTTTAGTATGCCCTATAAAGTAGTTTGATACTATTAGGAGGCACCCTATGGTGTCCCTGCACGCCTCCAGCTCCTAATGAACCGAGGGATTGCAGACGCATTGAATGAGTCAGTTTGGTGGCGATTACTTTTAAGCGAGGAATTGCGGAATTAATAACATTATGCTGAGTTAATAGGCATTGGTTGGCATACCTACTAGTGAAATAACTATGACTGGCAAAGTATTTGAAAGTACAATAAAAATAATAATCTGCATAAAGACAATTTTGCAATGTACATTTTAGAGGTACAGTATCCATCCAAACATTACTTCTAGAAAAAAATACCTGTGCAATGTTTTAATGCTCAATCTTGCATAGATATCGAAATCTGGGCCTATTTTGTACCTTAATTAGAATGGTAATGTATCGCAGCTATGCCTGGACTATGTAATTAAGACCATATTTTGCTGTTTATGACTCAAAGCCTTTTACTCCAAAAGACATTTAACACCCAACAGTTTTGGGCCTTTCAAGTTGACAAAGTGACCGCGACACCTTCATCCATCGACGGACGTTTCCTCAGTCACAGAGGTAAAAGGAAGCCTTGCAGATAAGTCAGGCTGCCCGGAGCAACAAAAGCATGTATGCTCAGGTAGAACCGCTCTGCTGGCTGCTAAATATAGCAATGGAGAAAATGAACTCCAGACTGCATTGACCGGGCAGGGCAGCTTTTATGGTCAGAAGTGATGACACTGCATTCCATTCCACCTCGGCCATGGTACCCTTCAGCCGACGCCCCTCCTCTTTGTCATCAGTACCCATCCCCCATTTCCCATGCTTCAGACCCAAACTAATCCCTTTTTTTACTCTTTATCCACAGCAAAAAAATGCAGCAAAACCTACTCCGAGACCCGCCCCGCCCTCATGGTTTCCCGGCTCCACTGTACCTCAGGGGTATTCACTGTAATAGGAATTGTGGCACTTCGAGATTATTACCTGCCAACTTCCTGATGTGTTTCGGGAGCTAGCTCCCGATTGGAATTCACAGCTCTTCTGTCTAAGCTATGAACATGAAAGTGCTGGAAGAAATGATAACCCATGATGTGGGAGGTGCGATCCGCGCTGTGGCCGAGCGCTAATTTCCTATCCAGCATGAGGAGCAGGTGGGAGTCTCTTGCCAGTTTCTGAGAACACCTGCTAATTCTGTTTTTGTTCAGAACATGTTCTTTGCACATTAGATCTCCTCAGGACGTGTCTGAAGTGTAACACCCATCTTCGTCACATATGGCTCCTCTCCCTTTGACTTGCACTCTGTCCACATGCCCACGGTGAGAGGCCAGAAAGATGGTAATTGAAATGCTAACTCCATGCTGCGCAGTGCAGTGCTTTGCAATATCAATCTGACCCCCTCCCCAGAAGAAAATACAGTGAGAGAGAGAGAGAGCAGCTTGATACATGCAAACAGCAACAACAACACACACAGAGGCTGACACACAGAATATGTTGCCCTCCGTAAAAGTCATAACCCTAGACTCCGAGAAAGGGTTTCAACAGGAAGCTATAAGGTTGGCATTTGGTTAGAAAAGCTACTAAACCAAAAAGCCTAATCATAGGCTGCCATCATAAATCATTTGATAGACATTTGGTTTTTATGATACCTACTGAGGAAAATCTTGGATAGACATAAGCCTTGATGTGCTAATTAGGGCTAGAAATGCACTATAAACATTGTGAATAGGCAACATGAGTAGCTTGAAGCAGCGTAAATTCAGATTACTCAATGCAATTAAGGAGTAGGGAGGGAATGTGGAGCTTTACTTCAGTGGGTCAGATACTAGGAGACTAGGCTACAAACATTAATCAAGTCACGTAGTGGATAGCAACTCCTCCCTACCTAAAGTACTCTACTACTTTCCTCTCACATTTCCTGGCTCAGCATCCTGAGCCACCTACTGGTGTTCTGGGATAGCGAGTGCTCCATCTTAGCGGTCATCACAGAGGATGTGCAAAAGCCTACAAGTGTGTTAACCCAGATGGCATCTCCAGCCGCGTGCTCAGAGTGTGAGCAGACCAACTGGTGGGAGAATTCACCGACATCTTCAACCTCTCCCTTGGACAGGCGTTTGTTCCACTCTGATGAATGTAGTCGTTCATGTCTATCACCTTCCCTTTCTGGGGAATCTCAGATCTAATAGACACGACCAGTGCAAGAACATCCTGTCTAAAACAGCTAGACTGCGCAACAGCATCTTCCCACAGAACATCAGGCTGCTTAATGGGCCACAATAACTTACATTATGGTTGTCTGTCTGTTGTCACCATAATATTCTCAAGCTCAAATAGAAACTTGTACGAGTATAATCTTCACCACTTTCAATAGTTAACTGCAACAGAGCAGGTATGTTCAGCTGGAATGCAAAAATGTACTGAGAAGTTACAGGCCTTGGGTCCACTGACCTGACACATATTTTTAATTGCCCTGGGCCAGCGCTTGCAGGCCACACTATTCAACCAGAATTGTCAGGTTGTCTGCCATTGGTGCACACATCAGGGAGTAATAACAAGGTGCCGGCAGTCAGATGTACTCAAGGTTGTCATTTCTCTCCAGCCCCCTTCTCATTTTGCCTGCTACCCTTTTTCTCCCCATCTGACGCCTGTGTCCATTCCCTTTATTTTTCTTGTGTCCAGCCTCTGCCTTGGACGTCCCCTGCAGAGGTGAGTGACCGAGCCAGCAGCAGACAAGACCTGTGCTGTCATTTATAAGATGTCACCCTATGGAACAGAGATGCCCAGTCTAACCTTATTAGTTACTATGACGCGTCCACGTGCTGCTGACACAGGGGCAGAGCAATAGGGAACAGGAGATTGAGGGGTAGAGAGAGACAGGAGCCGCGGCTCATCAATTCTGAGGGTGAGTTCACCGTGGCGATGGTGGCGCAGCGTGCAGGTGATCCATCAACCTGCCTGGGCCTCCAGCTCTCCCCGACCGGCGCCCCAAAACGGCTCTGAAAGCCACTGATGGATGTTTGGTGAAAGCCTGTCAATGCACTGCCTGCACAGGTACTGTAGAGCCTACACTCTCATTTCTATTTGTATAAACTCTCCTGCATCCGTCCTCCTTCTATTTTTTGGGGAAAAACCTGTATTGCCATTTCCCTGAAAATTATGGTGCCACTGCACTTGGGCACATTGCATCACCTGATTATTGAGCCAGATAAGGGAACAGCAGGGTAAGGTAAAGAACAGCTTATTGTACTTGCTAGCTCACACTCGTCCCCACTCTCCTTCTCTCGCTCTGTATTTCACTGGTTACTCAGTTGAAGGGTTATTGAAATCTACCGCGGTGCAAAAGGCAACGTTTTCCTTTCCCGGCTGCGAGCGAGCTGGGTGGGTGAGTCACAGAGCGGTGGATGATGGAGAGAGACAGACGCAGCCTCTTTTGATAAGGTCAGTCTGCACATCACCTCCGCAGGCAGCTAAATTAGCTCTCTTTATTTATGGGCACTCGCCGAGTCAGGAAATATACACCTGCCAGGGATGTGTCTTTTCTCCGGCAAGATTTAAAATAATTTACAGATAAATACGCAGCAGTCTAGACAGGTAGATGTTTTCTTCCAATTCCTCATCTAAGAAAATGGAATCACAAGTTTTCTGTAAACCTGCAGTGGTGTAGACAGAGTGCATTGATAGTTTTAGATGAAGAAAACCTTGGATCGATTAGAAATGGTGCATTTCTTTCTCATGAACAGATAGACAAGCTAGTTAGTTGGAGCGCAATCAGTCGGTGAATCAATTCTATTGTGTGGGGAAAACTACCAGTGGATGGCTCCTTTGTTTGAGACAAAGGTCAGAAAATTATAGTGGAATAGTTCAGTCGACAGAGACATTGAAGTATAAAAGGCAGGCTTTCTACAAAGCCACAAGGCATTTTGTCCTGGTGTCATATCAACAAGGGCATACATATTTGTGGGTGGTACTGTCTGTACAAAAAATGACAAGTAACGGGCAACTACTAACAGAGCATCGAAAGCCACGAGTTCAGCACGAAGACAAAGGGAGATGAAAGGAGGTAAATAAGTGTTCAAATATGGTAGTTGTATGATTTTGGGAAAGTACCATCTTGAAGCTTTGGAAAAGGGGTTTCTGTCCTTTTTCCAGTCATTTATTTGTGTGCGTACCTCAGCAAGTGCAGAGTAATTTAGAGCAGAATACTTTGGAGATGGCCAGCAGGTGAATACACCTCAGAGCTTGTTCCATTTCCAGTGGGCGGCCCACTTATCTGCCAAGCTGCCTGGCCCCTGATCGCTGCTTCACAGACCAGAGAGACCCATTTGGTGATTCATATCACAAGACTGCAGTTTGTATTGCTCAAAATGAATCATATTGCGTCATGGCTAAGAAGAATACAATGGGCAAACCTGGAAAACACACCACATAAATGTGCCTAGACACACAACACCCATCTAAAAGAAATCCTCAGCAGAGCTTACACTGCATTATTGCATATGTTACATTCCATGTGTTTGTGTTTTCCACCTGAAATGGTATTTTGTACTAAAATGAGGTGAGTTAGCCAGGTGAGGGGGGAGTTCATTGATCAGTGACTCACTAGTTCAGTGACAGTTTCAAAATAAATGTCCCTGAGGCCATTTTAAATGGGTCTGAGTGGGCTGCTAATGCTCCCTGGTGTTGGAGCCCCTCTCCTCTGCGTCTCTGCAAGTCTGCTCCTTAAAGTGCTGCGCACGCAACAGAGCCACGCTTTATTTTTACAGCTCTAATCAGTGACGACACCTGAAGGCATTAAAACACCAGGCAAGGCCATCAAATTAATGGCACGCATAAGGAAAATAACACCCTCCGCCAGTGGAGAAGTCTAACATCTGAAAGATTTAACTCGCAAAGTTCCTTAGTTGCTTGATGAACTCTTCATAGCTCCTTGCTTTAATGGTGGAGATTGAGTTTTAGTTTCTAACATTTAATCTGAGCACCAGTCTTTTTCAGGAAACACTACACTCCTTGTACTCTGCTTTGTTGCCAGGAGACAACCTCTATCAACCTCTAACCTTCACTTTGCAGCGGGATTTATAGTGGCTTTGCTCATTGCTTGTTGTAATAAAAATTCGGTAGTAACCGCGAACATTTCACTATTAAAGGGAATATTCTCTTCACCCATACCCAAAAATGTTGATGTGCTAAAATTGTCTTTTTGGCCAAGGCTTTAACTGGAGAAAAACAGAAGGGGCCGGTTTAGTCCTGGACTAAGTTAGCTTAAATTAAGCTTGATTTTGTAGTCAAATTCTCGAGTGCAAAAAGAGCCCAAGAAGTTTAACCTTGCTAATTAGTAGTCTAGTTAAAGATGAGCTGGCCAATCACGCAGCCACTTACATACACTGGATATGTTTAATGACTGATTGTTTGAGTATGCCCACACCATTCCTAAATAGGAACATTGCCTGACTTAATATAACATTTCAGGATGGAAAACGTCTTTACTAATATTCTAATTAATTATGGAACACATTTTATACAAATGTGGAAAGACTACAGTTAAAAGGTATTTATAAAAATAAAAAATAAAAACATTAAGCTAGGCAGATATTATATTAAGAGGTTAAAACTAGAGGTTTTATTGTTAGAATTGCAGTGCATATTTCATTCAGTTTAAATGTTTTGTGAGTATAGCTGCTACGGTTCCCAAGTCAGGCTCAAATCCTCTGTTCTCCTCAAGATTTAGAATAATTGAATTTTGAGATGGCAGAACAAAACTTTCTGTGTAGCATGAAAATACAATATTATGATGCCTTCAAGCAGGTTACTTCATAGCACACATCAGGGGGTCAGAATGCAATTGCCTGGCAAAGGAAGACTTAGACCAGTGGTCGGCAACCGGGAATGACTGGAAGAAACATTTAAATGGCCTTATTTGCTGTTGGGAGAGCTTTACAGATTAGAGTCATTTTGAAGTTCAGTACCGTAGTGGTCCTATCTGATATGCATCCTCAAAAATAGCAATAATCATTAAATAACCACAAATGTTAATGTTTAGGTTCTCACACAGCGGACAGAACAAAAACAACTGTCTGATGAAGTTGCAGGAAAAATCTAACCTTGTCAACATGTGTAAAATATTTATTTTTTGCATTATTATTTCATTACCTGCCATCGAAGGAAATTATTCTCAATGATTAGTTTAAAGCTATCTATACACAGTGAACCACATCAAGCTTAAATGCAAACAGAAGATTTGATTGTATTCTACATCTTTAACAAAAACAAATGGTTGTTTGTTTGTTTCTTTAGTTTACTTTTATAATTACTGAGATGTTTTATCTAAAATGCTATTAACGGCTTCAGCCATTATCTCGGCTGCCGCCTTAGCTTCATTAACCTCAGTCGATAGGAGACCTACGGTACATTTTACAAACATGTCACAAAGAAATTAACCAGTATCAACTAAAGTTTAGTACCAGGATTAAAAAAAGAATATTAACAGAAAAAGCAGTTTCTATTGAAATACCCGAACCAGCCTCTCAGCAAGACCAAATTGTTTAGAGTGCCCCCACTCTTCCTAACAAAGCTCATGAGGGTGACTTCTTGAGAGTGACGAGGGGATCAATATATCTTAGGATCCTCAGGCCCCCTTTTTGATATGATCAATATAACTTAGGACCCTCAGGCCCCCTTTTGATATGATCAATATAACTTAGGACCCTCAGGCCCCCTTTTGATATGATCAATATAACTTAGGACCCTCAGGCCCCCTTTTGATATGATCAATATAACTTAGGACCCTCAGGCCCCCTTTTGATATGATCAATATAACTTAGTACCCTCGGCCCCCTTTTGATATGTTCTTGTTTTTGTAGCTCACATAGACCCACCTAATCTATAATGAAATGCATAATTAGTTTACTTGATTTATTATAGATGATATCGCTAAGTTGTTGCAGCCTTATTTTCATTTTTTACAAGTATCGCAATGTGTGTGTCATACCTTGAGGGACACCGGTCCATTACTTTGTGTGAAAATACTCAAACTAAATTGCAATGTGTTACAGTGCAGAATTACAGTTTGCTATTGGAGATCTGGGGTAAGTCCCCTTAACCTCTTAAAGATCGGGCTCTGATTGTGAAATTCTGCCTGAAAATCATACCCAAGGTTAACCTCTTGTTACACTGGACCTGAAGCAAGGAGAAACATATAATAGATATTTTTTTAAAGACTTTTGAAATTTGTGGATATGTAAAAATAATTTAGAATAAGTGTACACAGTAAATCTGGCTCAAGATGAAAGTAAGAAAATACATATGGGTTTTTTCTACATCTTTCAAATGCAATTTAAAAGCTGTACATTGAGAATGTCCTGGAAACACTTCTAATCATGTCCCCCAAGGGAGTACAACATATGTCTGCACGCTGATCCTTAAGAGGTTAACTTCTGTGTCCATACGAATTGCTATATCCAACCTGATTTGAACGGTGCAAAAAAGAAAATTCTAAACCTATGCCCAATTGTGATTTGACCAAATAATCAGTGATGAATACGAACAAAAAACAGGAACAACGCATCAATACCGTATTTCAGATATTTGAGCCACTGTTGGCAGAGTCAAATAAAGAATCCAATACAGACTCTGCCCACAGCAAATTGTGGTTTTAATACCGGTAACTGCATTTTGTAATAAGTATAAAAAACACAAATATAAAAACATTGATGGGAAGAGGGCCTAAGGCCTACTGTAGTTCAACAGATTGAGACAGTGCTGTACATCAGATTGAGACATGATTCACAAAAAAAGCAAGCAACTGACACTTTTTGACGTATACTACCTGTACATAGAGAATGTGAGAAGACAATGTAAAGAAATCAATAAAGAGCTTTGGGTTAGGGTAAGTGTAAGGGTAACCCCTAACCCTTTATGTTGGCTTAGTGAGATCTGAGTCCACACTATTATATATATATATACACACATCAAGCACCCTTTCCCACTCCACTCGTCTCTATTATACCTGCCCCTCCCCGTCCAGCCACCACCCCCACCAGACTGTGACACAGTCCCCCAGCTACCGTTGCACACAGGTGAATGAACCTTCGCTTTGGGCCTAGAGGGAACCATCAATCCAGTGTGATCTGGATGTGTTGTAGCCAGCTGACAGAGACGAGGTGATGGCCTGGGCGAGTGTTCAGGGGGAAGCTCGGCTGACATGGGCTGGGAGAGGGGATCGATTTCCGAGAGAGAGGCTCGGCTTAGAGATGAGAGAGGGACCGATCTGTACTTCAACATCCATCTACCTTCCAGCACATTGACTTGTGTTGTCACAGGTAACCCAGATACAGACAGGCCTCCAAGGAGAACACTGACAAGAGTAGCACAACTCTGTCTTTATTCCTTATAGAAGGAACTGTTGAACAATCCCTATTCGGGCTTTGTATCTGAACCAGAATTGCTCTAATTTGCATAGTATATCTGCATACCAGGAATTATAACTTCTTAAATTGTGCTGCGACAATAAACAGAAATACAATTATACAGAAGAAATGTACTATATCGCTGTGGCCACCGACAAAATATACAAATATACAGGATTTATAAACAGTTGAACCTGCACTATGTAATTCTTTCGAAAACTACAAAAAATATTAAAACTATGTTTTAGGATTAGTAAACGTTAGGGACTAGCATATTGGAACATGTGGTTGAAATCTTCAATAATAAAAAATACAGACAATAGTAGAATAGCAGAATTGACATTTCACAATATCTAACAAGCACCGAATGAATATTATGGACAAAATAATAATTCGGTTTTTTTTTAAATTGGTTATATTGTCCCTGTATTATTCCTGTGTTCAGTAATATATGTATGTATATATATTTAAAAAATAAAATAAAAAATCAATGTAAAATTTGGGCTGACACGACAGATGATTGGAACGTAATTGTGGCAGCAGTTAAAACATTACTGTTGAAACTTGTCAAAATATATCGGATGTGTTGAATAGAAGTCAGAATGTAATTGTGTAGCTAGAGAACTGAATCACAAAAACAAGACATTCATCAAAGGATGAAGCTGGAGATTTTCTTATAGAGGAGTCCTAGTATATGAGATGAATGGCGTTCTCAGGAGCGTGACCTTTACATAAATTAACTAGGATGATCATACCCCCTCTAGACTTACCCTTTACATAGCTGTCTCCATAGGCTGCTCTAAGCTAAACATAACAGTCTGAATGTACCATTTTGCCTAATGTCTTTAAAGTTGTTTGCTCAACAAATCTGCGAGAGGGCTTTCAACTGGAGCTGAAACAACCAGCAGAGAGATCCATGAAAACGAGGTCAGCCACAGAGGTTCCCCGCAGGGATAATGCCTTGAATGATAGTCCAGTCTCTGGATTAGCCAAAGTGAGACTCTGGAAAAAGAAGAAAACCCTTTCCTTCCCTCAATGCCTTCCTCAGCCCATATCTCAAATGGAGCTGCAGGTCTTACAGGGATGCTGGTTTCAGGATGCTAACCGCGGGAGGCAAACCCACGATCAACAAACAAACCGGGCCAAGTCAGAACAGGCACTTTGTGGACAACCTCCCCCTGTTCTGCACCGATTTATTCACACGAGAAAGGAAGAAGGCGTGTGCCGCTGAAAGTCATTTGCTTCCTGTGGAGGCTGTTCGGCAGCCCCTCCCCCAAACACGACAAACCATGCCGTGTTCATAAAACTCCACGACAATCAAAAAAACGGTCTCTCTGCCATTCAATTGAACATGAAGCCTTTGTGGTCACCGCTTTAACTCCAAATCTCTGCTGACAACATAAAGCTAAAAGAATTAGCTGCATCAGCCTCCCCTGTGGCCTCAAATTATCTGTCACTCAAAGAATTCCAAGCCAGTGTTGCAAGTTTTTGTTGATGTACTTTTCTGGTTGCTCTACTGGTGGTTCTCGGGCTAACAAAGGCCAAGACAAATGTGGGGGAAATGACTGAATCTCAGACCTCAGCAGCCTGCAGGCCGCTAATATCAGCCAGCAACATCTATTCTTTCTGTCAGTACCCAGCAACGCATTCGCAACAGTGGACAATTACAACAATGGAATCTTTGAAATGGTGTCAGAACGATCAGTGGTCGATCCTCTGACCCAGAATTTTTCATTTAGGATTTAGCCTCTGCTAAGTTATAAACTAAAATCAAAGGGGATAAAACATTGAACACGGAACTGACTAGCCCACATATACTTGTGGATAAAACCAAGTGTGGAACTACTTCTTCTCCACCTCTTTATCCAATCACTTTGCTCTGCTCCATCTGGACTTTTGTGCGTTTGGAGCCAGTCATCGGTCCTCCAGCAGTGCACTGATCAAACTGTTGTTAGTGTGGTTGGTCTGGTGTTTGAACACGACAGCGAGTTATCAGTCAGTGGCTGAAACAGAGTGGATGTGACAGGGTTGTTCTTGATAGTGCCTGAGTACATCTGCCTTTCTTCTTGCCTTCTGAGCCTTACTTGCTTCAAACATATCATTTGACTTGGAGCATGTCAGGCAGACTGGTAGGAGCAGACTCATCTGTGGAGTCGCAGTGGAACTCAGCCCAGCTGATGGTGACTTTCAAGTATAGTAGATGTACGAGCTGATGTCATGTAAAAGAATATACATGACATCAGCTTGTGGTTCATGTCCCTTACTATTCTTGCCAACCAAAATAAAACCACAGAGCGATACAAGGAGACAGCTTGGCTTATGAGGCCCATTAGAAGCACAAAAGGATATTAACAAAGCTGTTACACGAAAATTGCTTTTCAATATTGTAGATTTCATTACTTAAGAGATTAGGGCCAATTCATTTTAGCTAAATTCAAAAGGTCAGATCAACCTTAGGCTGCTGCCTGGAGATTTTTAAAGATTCTTTCCAACAGCTTGATGAAGAAAGGTCGTCAGTGGCCATTTTGGGTTAGGACAGCAGTGTTTGTCAAATACATTGATTTTATTTCCATGGGTTTTCATTATGTTGATGTATTCAGAATGCGATCGGCCATACAAGCTGTGAAAGTGCAGTGTATGGCACATGCCTAAACCCTTCAGTAGATTGCTCAGGTAGGCTGTTTCTCCTCTAGCAAGGGCACCGATTCTTATTGGTGTTGAGATGTTGCTGGGGAAGGGTTGATTTGTACCAGGTGTTCTTTTGAAGGCTAGACCAATATCTATTTAGATTCAATTGATGAATTGCAATTATTAATAATTTTTTTCCAGACAAGACGCATTACCTCCTAACCTCTGTCACATGTTATTTACATTTCAACACCTTTGTTTCTTTTCATTTGGGATAAAAGTAAAGTGGAGACACTTGCAATAAGTGTAAAGTGGAAACCATGTGTTCAATTAATAAGTAATATTGAATTTCTCCCATTACCAAGCTCAATAGGTTGAAATAACTAGCATTACCTTGTGAGTATTGGGAAAATGTTTATTGATTCTGTTTCACTAACAGTCAAAAACAAAATTATGTCATCATTGTTAGTCCCTCTGTAGCTACTTGAAATACAAACTTCTTAAAGGAGAAATTCAGTATTTTTGGCCTTAAAGATGCCATGACATTGGGCCCTATCTTGCACCCAGCGCAATTTACTTTTTAAAGTAAATTAGAGAATGAACTTGCACTCGGGGGCGCTTCACCGAAACGAAGAGGCGTGTTCCAGCGCAAACGTTCCCTGGTGCTATTTTGCAGTTCCCAAAAACAATTCCGCCACAGAACAGGAAAAACCTAGTTAAAAGTCAGTGGCGTGTTATACAGATGCTATTTTAAGGGCGCATGCTTGGCCATAATGTAGCGTGTGCACAACGCGAATACACTTTGCTCCTCTCATCTACACAGACGCAGCAGTTCCCATTATTGCATCACCATACATAATTACGAGGACAAATATTACCACACGAGGGAAATCATTGTGATGTCCAAACAAGGTAAAAAAATAGGCATGCATCTAGTGTACACATTTACCCAAATTATTTAGAGTGAATTTTTTGCACTGATGTACATCAACCACAAGGGAACCCATTCAATCACATACAAGTCATTTGCGATGCTAATAGTAAAATCACCCATGGTTGAATTTACCCTGGTTCAAGCCACGACTCATTTATGCTGGCAAACTCTGCCATTCCTGTCATCTTTGAGGTGAATACCCACTTGGATGGGTGGCTGTGAAGGGGACAACAGCTATCTGTTAAATACATGGCTGATGACTCCATTTATGATGCCAGCAACTGTGTGTGAAATACCTTTTAATCGAAAACACACACAAACACGCAGTGTAGCCTAATTGAACGAACACACTGAAAATGTTGGGATAGAACAGGAGGCACTAAAAAAGTGTTTGGATAGGACAGGAGGCACTTTACAGTACTCAAAAAGTCGCAGCATTCTTTGTGTCTTGTTGTGGTTTACACAACATTTCCATGAATCATGGATGTGTTGATTACATAAATGAGGAAATATTAGAGGGCTTAAGGAGATGTGATGTTGAAATGCAAAGTATGTCTTTGTGACAGTTCTTTATTTACATTTTGTAAAAAAGAAAAATCAATAGCAATCTGCCTTTATAATAGCAATCTGCCATGGAACAAGTGCGCCTGCTCTTGAAGGAAATGTGATTGGTTTATTGCACGTTATGCCAAACCACACCTATGACTAATGTAGCTACTTCAGACCTACCCATTTTAGATTTGTGTCGGGCGCAAGTGTAATTTATCCTGCCAGCATAATAGCAACAACACCCGGGACCCACCCACAATGTCACTTGCGTTTCACGTTTGATACTTGCATTTCAGATCGTTAAAATAGGGCCCATTGTGTCATTAAAATGTAACTACATTATTGTTTTTATTTATCATGTTCATGCACATAAAACTGAACTACCGTGGCACCAATGTACACCGATCAGCCATAACATTATGACTTCCTGCTTAATATTGTGTAGGTCCACCTTTTGCCGCCAAAACAGCAGCTCATTTAACAACAAAATGTGATGCACTGTGTTCTGACACCTTTCTATCAGAACCAGCATTAACTTTTTCAGCAATTTGCACCGAAGTAGCTCATCTGTTTAATTGGATCACACGGGCCAGCCTTCGCACCCCATGTGAATCACTGAGCCTTAGCCGCCTATGACCCTGTTGCCAGTTCACCGCTTTTCCTTTCTTGGACCACTTTTGACAGGTAGTGACCAGTGCAGACTGGGCACACACCACAAGAGCTGCAGTTTTGGAGATGCTCTGACCAGGTCGTCTGGCTATCACAATTTGGCCCTTGTCATAGTCGCTGAAATCCTTACGCTTGCCCATTTTTTCTATTTCTTCATTTTGTCCTCAAAGTTAATTTTTTAGATGCAGGAAAAATGGGCAAGCTTCAGGAATTGCTAAAAAAGTTAATGCTGGTTCTGATAGAAAGAAATGGGGCTGCTTTATCCTTTAGCTGTTTATCATTCCCAAAACATTTTATCATCACACACACAAACAGATCAAGACACCTCATAGGGGGAGGGCATATAGTAGCACATTTCACCCGAGCAACTGTTTTGGCCGTGATTGGTAGCCCAAAGGGGACCTACACAATATTAAGCAGGTGGTAATAATGTTATGACTGATCTGTGTACATCAACATGACATTGTTTAGATGTCTTTATCACAGAATTTAGAATAGGGACTCTAAACAATGAATATTTATTAATTGATTGTGAATATTTGTGTTTAATAAATTCAATTAAATCATTTATAATTAATTTAAAATAAACTAAATGTAAACCTCTTGTATTTGGACGTACTGACCAATTTTACAGGAGTTTACATCACACATGGAACACATAATGTATCATCTACTCCCTGATTAATTTGTGAATAAATTATGCTAATTGCAGTGTAGGCTATTATTAGCAGAACATCTAACATGAAAGAACCACTCCATTCAGAAAACCTGACGCAGCATACTACTTAGCGTCACGAACGCTCCTGTGGGTAAAGAGCAAATAATATATTATAACAAGCCTATTCACTTTGTTAATCTTCTGCACTGCACGGTGTACACTCATTATTATTGCAGAGTGGTTCTTGGAAAGGAGGGACATTCTGTGAAAGTGATAGGTCTGCAGGCTCCACCTGGCTTTGTCCTCCAGATACTGTCTATAGATGTCCTCTGTATTCCCTTACGAGATAATTAACTTCAATAAGCTGTTTTTTTGAGCTTCTGCATACTGTACATCCCTCTGTTAAAGCCACTGAATTAAAATTAAAGCAGGTCGCCAAGGAGGATAACAACCACTGGCCATCATAATTGTGAATTGAAGCCAAGCTCCAAAAATAATATTACAACAGGCATCACTACAGGAGCTCATAAGGTCATAATGGAATTTCTCTGGCAAAGAATTTTCCTGACTGGCTGTTGCAGCTGCTAAACCATTTTTGTGCACCGCAAAAAAAAGGTCACATCAATATCAGCAATCGTATACCATGTCAAAGCCTTCCGATATCCCAGTTTACCTATACAGAGTGTATTCTAGAAATCATCATAAAGCTTTCAAAACAGAACTCTCACAGAGTAACAAAATAAAACTGTACCCAACTGACCAGACTGTACATTTGTAGCCTATGTGCCTTTTATAATGATGGCTCTACCTGAGTAAAAAAGCACATCCCTTACAGCTACTAAGAAATAAGATAGATATACAGTTGTGGTCAAAAGTTTTGGTCTCCACAAAATTTGCTGCTTTCGGTGTTCTTAGATCTTTTTGTCAGTAGTTACTATGGAATACTGAAGTATAATTACAAGCATCCCATAAGTGTCAAAGGCTTTTATTGACAATTACATGAAGTTTGTATGCAAAGAGTCAATATTTGTAGCGTTGACCTCAGCAGACTTTGTGAAAATTAGTATTTGTGTTATTCTCAAGACTTTTGACCATGACTGTACAGTCACAAAATCATGGAGTCCTAAAACGATACAAGGTATAAGATATTCAGACTATTTTCATGGTTTAATGTTGAATTTTTAAATTAACAGAGGCCTAGAAGAAGCGAAAGGGCTGTGAAAATGTTTCAGTCTGACAGTGTCCAGTCAAATGCCTCCTGACCGAGTGATCGATTAGTAGAACTCCAGCTGGCATTGAGAGGATGCTAGCCTCCAGCGCCGATCGCCAATAACACCTTACTTACCATGACCTAGTTCTCCATCAAACATGACAGGCAGTTACCAGAATGGATTACACCTGTTTCAAGTGTTAATAAACTGATGTGAGTCTGTCTGCAGAGGCAGAGAGCCAGAGATGCAGAAGGTAGGCAGCGTTAGAGCGCGTCATGTCATAGCCTGGTGGCAGCCGTCGCTCCGTTGGCACGGTGCAGCATGGATGATGGATTGGGCCGAGTGTAGCATAGGGGCTCAGAGAGAGGAGCGTGAGATCCATCGGGCGCCATCGCAACCATCGCTCCACCCGTGCAGTATGGGCCTATTTATTCATCACACAGAGCAAATTATGAGCTCCCGTGTCAGGGTAATGTGTTAACTGAGACAAGAGAAATAGGGATACGGAAAATGAGAACAGACAGAGGGATGGATACGGGACGAATAGAGAGAGAGATGGAGAGATGGTGATGGGCAGATTAAGAGACTGTGAAACGCAGATGAAAAAACAGAGAAACTGAGAGAAAGAAACAGAGATGGAGGGACGGAGAGAGAGATGGAGGGATGGAGAGAGAGAGATGGATGGGTGGAGAGAGAGATGGAGGGATGGAGAGAGAAATGGAAGGGTGGAGAGAGATGGAGGGATGGAGAGAGGGATGGAGGGAATGAGAGAGAGATGGAGAGAGGAAGAGAGAGATGGAGAGAGGAAAAGAGAGAGAGAGATGATGGAGATTATAAGAAGAGTGAAGAGAGAGATGGAGGGATGGAGAGAGAGATGGAGGGACGGAGAGAGAGATGGAGGGACGGAGAGAGAGATGGAGGGATGGAGAGAGAGATAGAGGGACGGAGAGATGGAAAGCAGAAAGGAACATTTAGAAAGAGACAGGTATCCTAGGTGTCAGAGAGGCACCTCTTTAAAATAGTAATCATGATACATAAGAAATGGAAGTCACGTCCAAACTGTAGAGTCTCCATCCCTTTCCCCAGGTGACCAAAGTGGACATGTCTGGTGGGGCAAGCAGCTCAATGCTAATCCCAAAGGTGAAGCAGTAAATTAGCTCTGTATTGTACAGCACTCTATCAGTGCCTGTCACAGCAGTGTGCCGGCCCTTGTCATGACAAAGGTCAGAGGGGCACACACGTAGCTCTGAGGAGTTCCGTCCAGGGTAATCAAATCAGATATTGATTTGATTGCTCAGGTGAAATGTGCTACTATATGCCCTCCCCCTATGAGGTGTCTTGATCTGTTTGTGTGTGTGATGATAAACTGTTTTGGGAATGATAAACAGCTGAAGGATAAAGCAGGCCTATTTCTGTAGTTATCAACAAGCAGCTGCAGTTAGGTTCCCGGCTCAGCCGCAAAGAAAGAATATCAGGTATGTAATCATGGCCACCCACATAGGCCTAAACAAAAATACAGTGAGGTGTTTGTTTTCTTCTCATTTCAAATCCATGGTTTCTTCTGTCACATATAAAGCTCTAACACAAAGCATACACTTTTTTATCTTTCTCGCACGGAAGGTGACGACCTCCAGCACAGAATACAAAATTCCTTTATATTGTTATTTTTTTGCCCAGCGATGAATCACAGACAAAAGAGACGGTGCAGTTCAGGTATTGATCCTGATTCTGTGGTTCCAAATAATTTACAGCATAATAGGCCTATATGCTTCAAGACCATTCCCTTTTAAGGCTCCAGGTGGCCTTGCTCTTATCTACAAATCACTGCTCTCTCAAGTGTAGTTCTCTGGCTGAACGATATGTCAGTGACCAACAGGAAAAAGAGCAATGGCAACACATCAGCCAACCCCGCAAAAAATGTACCAGTAATCATTTTTTCCTCAGGATTTAGGATGATTTGGTGTTCTTGTTCTATGCAGACGCCGACACTCTTGAGAGATGTCACATATTTAAGGGGCTGAAATGGTCCTCGTCCTTAGGGTTCTTGAGAGAACGTTTGTTATGACCTTCAGTGAAATATGAAGTCAATGATTGCTCTGATTATCATTTCAGTGGTATGGGCAGTTTGACAGAGGTACAGTAACTTCCAGGGGATAAAGCAGGCAAGAGTGCTGTGCTATACTTCCTACCAAAAACCTTTCTTAAAGCGATTGACATGTTTGAGGTGAAGTTGAAGTCACGTTTTGGCTATGAACTCCTTGATCAACTTCCACTAGGTCGGATGAACTTGTGGAGACCTTTTACATGTTTGTACCTCAAGAATCAAGATTTCTTTTGGTATTTTTGCCTCTCTGTAAGTGGACCATTAACCTTACTTTTACATTTTAGTCATTTAGCAGATGCTCTTATCCAGAGCAACTTACAGTACAAAATACACTTGAAAAAGCTTGGTAAAACTACCACGTAGTAACGAGTTCTAATCCCTGAACTAGCAAAAGTCAGTGCTGAAAAGACCATACGAATAATAAACATTAAATTTTGTTTAAAAAGACAACAGCGGCGATGGCCTTGAAACTAAGTCAGGTCTTCGTTACAATGGAATGGTTTCAAAGCATTTCTGAAGTTTTTGACTGTGTAGATCAGGAGCTGCCTTCCTGAAGGGACAGGAGGTCCAAGAGAACAGAGGTGGCAGAATGAAGAGACCAGGTAAGGATGCACTGTGCCATTGGAGCATTGCCTGAAGGTACTGTAAGGAATAAAAGCTACTCTTCAGTGCTCCATTGGCATGCACCATGGCCTTATAGCAGATATGAGCTTCAACCGAAAGCCAGTGGAGTGTGTGTAGAAGTGGGATGATGTGGGAGAACGTGGGAAGGTTGAACGCTAGGCGGATCACTGCGTCCTGAATAGGTTGTTTCGTTTTAATGGCACACGCCAGGAGCCTTATCGAGAGTGAGTTGCAGTAATCCAGACGTGAGATGCAGAGTGCCTAGATGAATATCTTTGCTGCTTCCTGGGTGAGGTGAGGTCACTCTCTACAAATGTTGAAGAGTTTGATGTTAGCAAAGATGGACAGGATGTTGTCTAGTTTCACACCAAGGTGGCCCTAAGGTATTTTGGTATATTTTGCCTGGTAGATGTTTCATAGAAGTTTCAGTTTCAAGCTTCTAAGTCATTGATCTATTTAGAAATTGCACAAACTCTATTAACAATACCCTTCAAACCGAAACCATAAGTATAAAATCCAGTTTGTTTAACTCTAAGAAAATTGATAATCAGTTTTGCTTTTTCAAATACCTGTTCTATTTCTTTAAGTCATGTGTGCATAGTGTTTGCACTTTAACTAAACGATTGGCTTTAATAAGAAGCAGTCCGTCAGTATGTCTAACAAAATGGTAAGACGGTAAAGGGTGATGGACCGAACGAAAGACCATAAAAACATTACGAATGTTAGAAGAGTGCCGACACATGAACATACACAAGGGTAGCAACTCACAGAACGCACAAAAGGCTGATCAACTCACACAAAGCCTAGTTGATTGCGCACAATACTCCCTGTACCATCGACCAATTAACAAATATAAAAATGGAAAAGGATATTAATACAGTATGGCACGAGCTCCTGAATGGAATCTGAAAAATGCATTCTTAATACAAGGCACTAGCCTACATTTAATCCATGGTCCTATAAGGAACTGTGGTAATGAAAAATCTGACAGTGTCAATAAAACAGTGGTTCGAGAATAATTGCAGAGCAGAAGACGGAAGGAAGGGAGAACACCACTCAGGATTTCAAGCAGCAATAGGACAATGAGCTACAGCTGCAGTCTTCCGACAGTGACACGCTTTGTTATACAGATTAAATATGGGATTTCTCCTTTCTTATTAAAAAGCAAGTGCTGAGGGAAATGTAAAAAAAAACATAGAGAAATACAATGTGTGAGCCATATGAGAATGGCCTTGTTTATTATGCATGGCACACAGCTCTCTCTGTGTATCCTAATGTACTCACCCACAACTGGCCTCATTTAACAAGAAAGACACTGACTACAAAGGAGTGAGTAACTTTGACTTGATCAAACTAAAACTGGCATATGTTTTCAGGCACCAGAGTGGCAGAGAACCATTTCAACATATCAGCTACATTTTAATCAGCTTCTGAGTGTAATGTACAAATGCTATACCCTGGAAATCCAGAGTTCTCGCGAGAGCACAATTTGAATTTGCTCAGCAAGTTACTCTGGCACCGAATAATGCTGCTCATTAACTATGCCCCTGTAGTCGAGCTGCACCAATCACATTGGTGTATCTGATATAGGCGGGCCAGAGGCGTGTTAAACATATGACGAAAGCTCTGCGAGTGCGAGCTCAAGTCATTAGTAAACATTGTAAGATCGCTATGGATCTACACCAGTTGTTTGAAACTGCTTTGGCCACTACAATGAACGAGTTAGACTTGGCTTTTTGTCTAAAAGAGGAACAGAAGACGACCCTCGAATCATTACTTTTTAAGAAGGACGTTTTTGCTGTTTTGCAGACCGGATATGGCAAGGGTTTAATCTACCCGTTAGCTCGGCCATAGGGTTAGTAAAAACCCACTGGTGATTGGTCGTAGTGTTATCCAATTGCGTACAGTGAGATTTTCAAATGCACGCTTGGTGCCGCCCCTCAAGTTGAGTCATTTACATTACTCGATCCCAGACCCTTAATCGTTCAGGATTTGGGTCTGGATTTTTCCAGGCTACAAATGCTAGGCTATAATAGAAGATACACCGTATTCCATGTAGGTGGGGTTTCTTCTGTATAAAAAGAACAATTAATACTGTCTGAGTATGTCATTTGCAATAGTGTGTTAAGGTTAACATTTTGTTGCCTTCACTGTGGATGAGCTACCATACACCTTCATTGATTTCCATCAAACAAATGGTCAGTCCTTCACTAAATCAGATACATTGCCCAAACAGCAAGATCAACACAGTTATTGATAAGTTAATATGACAGGCATCACAGACTGAAATAGCGGAGGCTATTATTATAATAACCATAAAAACTAGTGTCAAAACGTGAAATTAGTTCTTGGTGCTATTTCACCATTCAGTTTTTCCATAGATTTTAAGGTTTACTTAAAAAAGGTCTGTGTTTCTTTTAGCCTTACTCCTCCTCTGCTTTTTGATAATCATGTAAGTCTCGTTGAGACAAGTTGACATTTGTGAAAATATTTGCATCAATCCACTCTAAAATCTGTGGCCTACAACTGATCCTAAACTAGCAAAATCAAATGCATTTTTCAACTGAAAACTAGCCCTACCGACCAGTCTGACTAGCATCAACACTCTGGACGGGTCTAAACTAGAATATGTGGACACCTACAATACTGTACCAATACTTAAATATATGGTTAGACTGTTCACTCTCTTTACAGACCTGTATTTCAAAAATGTTTATTTTACTTGTGTTATTATTGAGTAGCTTTATGTAATCTTTCACCTTTGTGCCTTTATCTTGGCCAAGTCACAGTTGCAAATGAGAAACTGTTCTGAACGTTAAATAAAAGTTAAAAAAGCTAATCTGTTTGAAAAATGTAGGCAAAGAGACAAAGGCAAAGAGATTAATTACATTTAATTAATTTAACACTCTTTTCCAGAGCAACGTAAGTACAGGGACACCCCGTAGAAAATTAGATTAAGGTGCCTTGCTCAACAGCACCATGACATTTGGCCCACTCTAGAATTTAACCGGCAACCTTCCTATTAGACGTCTGACTCCTGATCCACTGAGCAGCCTGACATCCCCATTAAGTCACCTTGCCCTGGAAATATTTACACAGTTATCAAACTGCAGAGAAGGTTGTAAGCCTACAGGAAACACAGACTTTATTTGAATTGAATGTAGAAAGCCAGAAATTAATGTCACGAATAGCGCAAAGATCTATTATATCTCCTGTTGCCACTGGGTTTTATGGGGATTATGAGAGAAACTATTTCTCTCTGTTAGCAAAAACTTTCTCCCATCTCGTCATCCTTTCAAGTTTTTGAACAGATAGGCTACTACAGTACTAGGCTATATCTCTTACTATAGCGCTGTATATTACATTTCCTACTGTAGTGGTGTAAATTATATCTCCTACTGTAGTCCTGTAAATTGAAAGTCTATTAGTCAACATGCAGTGTGCCAATATTATGCAACCTATAATATAAGGCTACTGTATAAACAATCTACTGCTTTTTAAATAAAGAAAATGTTTTTACTAAATGTTTGGCTACAATATAACCTACTTCCTGACTCAGATGATGGGTTGACCAATCAACAGGACCCGTCAATTTGGACTGATGGGCACTGATGTCTATTACGTTCTCTTGAATCAATCCCCATCTTCCCCAAATAGACCGAGAGACCAGAGTCCATGAGGACCAACGGCTCTGGGGAAAATGGAGCTGATGTCCCTGACCTGCTACCTTGTGTTTAAATAGAGATGGAGAGCCGGGTAACTATTTTTTCTTTTTTTTAACCAGGTAAGTTGACTAAGAACAGTTTCTTATTTACAGCAACAACCTGGGAGCAATTAGGGTAAAGTATCTTGCCCAAGGACACAACAACATTTTGACTCAGCCGGGTATTGAACTGGCAACCTACTGACTACAAGTCGGATTCCCTACCCACTGAGCCATCTGCGCCCCAAACATCATACAGAAGGCTAGATTAATAAATGACAGTCTGAAAGTTAAAGATAAAGGTAGAAATATAGAGTGATTCACCTAGATATAGCTTTTAGTCATTCAACAGATGCCTTTATCCTTAGTGACCTACAGTAAGTACAGGGACTGAAGATAGGTGCCTTGCTCAAGGACACAACAATATTTGGGAATCATACCGGCAACCTTCCACTTACTGTACAGTCTGACTCCATTCCCACTGAGCCATCTGTTGCCCAACTATTATGGATTCCCAGAGGAAAATGCTCACACGCTCACACAATGTGTCTAGCCAATGCCATGTAGAGCCTAGTTTGTTTCCTTGCCCCTTATTCTTTATCTTACACAATTGAGCTCCAATTTCTAGACTTCTAGAATAATCCTGCATTATCTGCATTTATTTTGCTGCTGTTTCATGCGTCCTTTGCTGCCACACATAGGCCCAAATAACGGCAGAGAAATAGAGACGGAGAGTAATTTCATGAAGCCAGTGAAATACCCCCCTCCCTTCCATTCCATTATTGCATTCATCCTACCAAGGGGTTTCTTGATGGCGGTGAGCGTAGGGGGTACCGTGTATAAAGCTATGCATGACAGTGCAGAACAAAGCACATCGCAATCACAAAGCTGAACTTCTGGCACCACTTTACTGGCAGGCTTTGTGTTATGATGACACGTGAGGCTTTGTGATAAGTCTAGTAGGGGAAGTCTCAAAGAATAGGGAAGACAAACGTACAGTTTCAGAACGGTACTGCGACAAGGTGTATTTGTTTTTAAAAAGCACTTTGGGCCACTCGGTCAGAGAATCTCTCCTCAGCTAATCAACAACAGGCAATAAATTCATTACCTTGGGAGTCATGAGAAGGGAGAATCTCCCAAGCCTACTAAGCTCAGTGCATATAGTAAACCCCAATGAATGAACTACACCAACCATCAAAGTTGGCTTTAATGTGACCATAATAATTAGATGTGTGTAGGATTATGTACTAGTCATAATCTAATTTGACCTAATCATGTTCCTTGGCAGCTGCGTCCCGTGAATCTTATTGTGTTACCTTGCAACATTTACATATTACATTTCACATTACTCAACCAACAGAAACAAACAAAAAAGCTATATAATACAGAATGCCCATTTGTTTAATGGATTAAAAAATACATCAAATGGTTTTATTCATTGAGCTAATTAGAAGATAGTAAAGTCACTTATATTAAGTTATTCAGTAGTAGGGCAGACTGCTTGAAATATCTGCGAAATATGTTGAAATTCTGAGTTCCTATTGGACATAAATTGATTCTGTAGGTCGTTTCCGGGGGAGGGACCTACCTGAGATTGTTTAGCGGAATTACCATTTTTGGTGATGACGCAATGTATTTTAATTTATGAACGGTACAATTCTACGTAAGCCAAAATAGCAGTTCAAAAGCATTCTGCTAATGTGACTTTTTGCAAGGTAGTTGGATTGCCTAGATTAGTAATTTAACTTAGACATCTAACTAGGAGCAACAAAAACATCGCTTTAATGATGACAAAAACATACCACGGAGTTCTTCATTGTTGACTTCACGGTAAAACCTTCCGTTTTTAGCTCCCCTCTCTCCTTAAAGTCCAGGGCTCTCATATTTGTGCACATGGGGAAGTCAAACGAGCTAAAACCCTAAAATGTTTAACAACTAGAAACACTAAAATGTAGTTAATTTTCTCTATTCACCAAGCACAATTTACTGCACTTGCTTCTGTTAGGGTTGCTAAGGATTCACTTTGAAGACGCATTCGGGTTTCTAGGCATGTTGCCATAGTAACTCAAAGCTGTGCGCCCGCTGATACGCTGCTCTCTATACAGATTCTGCAGTTTTGATGATCTTTCCTGAAAGTCATGTTGATTTAATGATCAACCCTAATGCTGGCTATTGCACTTAATAGTATACAATTGCCGATGTTCTTTTTTCATGTCTGTTTTCTTGCCTGACTCTTCAAAAGAGATTTATCTACAGTAGTCAGTGAGCATTGGTTTAAGCAAATCACTTTCAAAGCAATATACAAGAACAGTGAAACGTATATGTTCTACATTGTATATTATACTTTGTAATCAGGTTATTTGAAGTATGCTATTTTTTCACAAATATTTTTTTTGCCAATAGCATGTTGATTATGTTCCATCTTGTAGAATCCTCAGTTCTCCACATTTCCATTAGGGTACATTTACACAGGAAGCCTAATTCTATTATTTTCACAAGCTGTTCCAGTTGTTGAAATAAATATTAAAATTTGTGAGAAAAAAACAAAGAATTATGGCTAATTGCTTTGGTTGGTTAATGGAGTCCTTGGCTCTGGTTAGAGAACGTACAAATTACTTCCAATTTAGTATGTGGCATGTTTATTCTTCAATGTCCTTTTTAGCTTAGGGGGCTTTCTTTCCCAGTTGGTGCCACTGTTCATTTTCAATGTGCAAGCAAGTTCTCTAAAAGCACCTATTTGTATTTTTAGGCCTCCATTGAGAGAGGCTGTTTGAAAGGAATACTACAAACAGGATATACAGTCCGAGGAAGGTACAGGAGTTATGTCACTGTCAATAGAAATGGTCACTGGCTCTCTATTCACCGTTTAGCTTTAAAAAGAGGAAAAAGATATTTAAAAGAATACTGTATGTTCGCCTAAATTTGCCTGAACTCAGATGCTCAGATGGAATTGTGTCAACCTGTCTCAAGGAGCAGGAGCATGAATTTGTGAAAAAATTGGGTGAATTTTGTGAAAAATCACGACTGTAGACGTTGCAATGCGGTTTTGTAAATTCCAAACACAATGCATGCTAGGGCCTATATTTTCTATTTTCTCTTCCACTGTTGTACTAACAAGTCAAGTTAATGTCTATTTTTCTCTGTTTCCCCAAGGACAACCACAAAGTCAAGCCTCTGGCACTTCCATGGAGAATTCATTAACACTTTCCCTGTTTTTCTAATGATGTGTACATTTGCAGTTTATTTTTTGATCTCTCTATAAAAATCGCCTGACTGTGATTGATGGAAAACCAGCTCCACCACCAGGAAGCAGAGGTGGAGCTACAGTATATAATGTGCCTCGATAAGTATGCGTTGTATTATATACCATCATCTCCAGTTCCATCATGTTATCCTCATGGTTTGATCTCCAGCTCATTTGCCTGGACACCTCCATGCCCTGGCACTGTTCAATGGGTGAAAAACTGCAATTATGATAATTAAAGCATAATATCCACCGAATACCTGCAAATGAATGCCTCAGAGGAGGCCAGCAAGGGAAAATTTACAGAAAATATAGGAGACAGATGCATCATGTACACCAATTACCCGTGCCGGCAACACTGCTCTTATTGTCAGCAGTTAGGCTGTCGCCGGAGTCTCCGGGGCCTGCGGTTGCATTGGTTGTGAATGTCAGGAGTTGATTGTTGTAAATAGATGTGTGAATAGATGTAACCTGGCTGATCTAGGGAGGTGATGTTGTAACACATGATACACTATATAGCCAAAATGTGGACACCTGACCAGCACACCCAGATGAGCTTGTTCGACATCTCATTCCAAAAGCGTGTGCATTAATGCAGAGTTTACCCCCCCTTTGCTGCTATAACAGCCACCACTCTTCTGGGAAGTCTTTCCACAAGATTTTGGAGTGTGTCTGTAGGAAATTGTGTGGATATTTCTTGTCTGAAATGTCTTTGAATCCTGTAGCATTAAGATGACCCTTCAATGGCTCTAAAGGGCCTAATCCAAACTCTGAAAAACAGATCCATCCTCCACCAGCAGTACAGGTGTCCATAACATTTTGGCTATACAGTATAGTGTACATTAAAAAAAATCCAGACCCAAATCCGGAGGATATAAGTGTCTGGCATCGAGTAATGAAAATGACCCAGCTCGAGGGGCGGCACCAAGCGTGCATTTGAAAATCTCACTGTACGCAATTGGATAACACTACGACCTATCACCAGTGGTTTTTCGCTAATGGCGGAGCTAACTGGTAGATTAAACTCTTGCCGTATCAGGTCGGCAAAACAGCAAAAACATCCTTCTTAAAAAGGAACGATTCGAGCGCCGTCTTCTGTTCCTCTTTTAGACAAAAAGCCAAGTCTAACTCATTCATTCTAGTGGCCAAAGCCATTTTAAACAACGGGTGTTCATCCATAGCGATCTTACAATGTTTACTAATGACTTCGAGGTCACAGCGCTGTCGTCATCTGTTTAACACGTCTCTGGCACGCCTATATCAGATACACCGATGTGATTGGTGCAGCTCGGCTACAAGGGCATAGTTAATGAGCAGAATTACTCGGTGCCAGAGTAACTTGCTGAGCAAATTCAAATTGTGCTCTCCCGAGAACTCTGGATTTCCAGGGTATAGTGTATATACTTTAGGATGATCAAAAAATGCTTTGATGTGGCTATTGATTTGTGACATTAGAAATTAGTAGGAGTATTAACTGTTGTAGTAGTAGAAGTAGTACTCTAGTAGTAGCAGTAGAAGTACTGTAGAAGTTTCAGTAGTAGTTTTATTGTAGTAGTTGCAGTAGTAGTACTGTAGTATTAGAAGCAGTAGTAGTACTATAGTAGTAGCAGTAGTATTACTGTAGTAGTAGCAGTAGTAGTACTGTAGAAGTAGTAGTTCTGTAGAGGCAGCATTGGTAATAGGAGCAGCAGTAGTACAGTAGCAGTAGTACTGTAGTAGTAGTTGTACTGTAGAGGCAGCAGTGGTAATAGGAGCAGCTGTAGTACAGTAGCAGTAGTAGTACTGTAGTAGTAGTTCTGTAGAGGCAGCAGTGATAATAGGAGCAGCAGTAGTACAGTAGCAGTAGTAGTACTGTAGTAGTAGTAGTTATGTAGAGGCAGCAGTGGTAATAGGAGCAGCAGTAGTACAGTAGCAGTAGTAGTAGTAGTAGTAGTAGTAGTAGTAGTAGTAGTAGTAGTAGTAGTAGTAGTTGTACTATAGAGGCAGCAGTGATAATAGGAGCAGCAGTAGTACAGTAGTAGTATTAGTAGTAGTAGTAGTAGTAGTAGT
>JACXGM010001620.1:17524-53200 GCA_016801145.1 Umbra pygmaea
CATCCTACTTTTTTAGCTGAAATAGTCCCAAAGATTTTGACTTTCTTTTTGGTACGAAACCCTCCTTTTCCTTCGTATTGCATATCCACTTCGTCGCTCATCTTTCGCTAGAACAGGACTGCCAGTGACAGAGAATGTTGGCTGTGAGCAGCGGCACAACGATCCAATCACAGGAAACCAATCACTATGCAGGCATGCGGAGCATGCATGTCACCCCAGCAACAAACCATACAACAAACTTGTGTAAACTGTGTATGGTGCTACCAGTGCTACCCTTCTTCACATCGCATGTTCCGACGATGTGACTATCGCACATGCGCACATCGCGATGTCAATGCTTAAACACAACATCATTCAGCCCTAATTTGTACTTCCATTACGTTGCCCCTGTACATTTAGTTTAGCGGATTTATGCAAGAACATTCCACAGATTTCCTACATTCCATAGCGTTCAAAATTATTTTGCAACATTCACAGTTAAGGTTAGGATACTAACGGTTAAGGTTAGGCATGAGGTTACTAACAGTTAAGGTTAGATATGACGTTACTGAGGTTAAGCTTAGGGTTAACATAAAAAAAACGACAATCTTCTGGCTGCATCACGCAGCAATGTAGAACAAAACACACACAAAGTGTAGGTCTGGATTTGAACTCGCGAACACTGGCATGCAAGTTGCGGATATACACCCGTCCACCATCCCCGACCTCCACCCTAGCAAAAACTACGCTATTTACATGCTATTTCATGATTTTCATATGTTCATATTTAATTTTTATTCAAGTGTTCAATTTAGTTCCCTACAAACGTAATTGACCCTCATATTTCACATATTTCGGTTTTACAAAATAGTTCCCTCAGAACGTATTTCATTTGATTTAGGGCTGCCAATATATCAGTTGGCCCCTTGTTTTAACATTGTACTGGCAGTTTTAACATTGTATTAACATTATGCATGTTCCTCAGTGTGAATGTGTCTATAGATCTGTTAAATATTATCACCTAATTACCAGTGGTCTGAAATGCTGCTTTTGCACTAGAATGAATAAATAACACAGCACTGATAGGAGCATTTAGTTACAAAAGAACACAGTACAGTAAAATACAACAAAACATGATGTATGTATGTATGTAACAAGATGTATCTCATTTATACAGTACAATTTTTCTAGCTGCAATGCCCATGGCCAACTTTTGATATATCTGAGTGGATATGATCTAACACATCCCAGCCATTCGCTAATGATTTCACCCTGTTATACAATTCCGTAATTATAAACGCACAGAAATGTCATCCACTTTGTTCCCAACCCGCTTCTCTGCGTTATAATGTGGCGCTGTGTATCTTTGGACACATGTATCAGCACATACACACACATGCATTTACACCCACACGCAGACACACTGACGCACACACACATAGGCTCCTCTCCTTGGCGGTGAGGTGGATGAAACCATGGTGTCCTTGGACCCACCTCCCGCCCAGGCCCACCCAGCTACACATGACTCTACCCCCCCGTCCTCCGTCCCTGGATGTCAATCCAGCCCTCCCATCATGCTATGCTAAGCCTGAGTGGCGTAAGGGTGACAGCCCCCCCAACACACACACACCCTTACCCAGTCAGAGCACAGCTTGTGGCTCGTCAACCAGCACAACACACCACGGCTCTAGCCAGACCTACGGGTGAAACACAATGTGCACATGTCGATGTCACCTTGGCTATGAGCTCTACTGACTTCACCCTGCCATTCCACACAAAGGAAACCCCTTTAATGAATGCCTTATTTTGCCATTGGCTATTAGCTGTAATATTGTGCGGCGGTTCTGAAGGATGACAAGGCGTGTAAATTCATGTTGCTAAATGACTCAGTGTTACAGTGTTGCAGGGTCACTGACCAGTTGATCCTGGCATACTAACATGGAAGACATGATCAACCAGCATGGCTTGTTGGCCTTCAGAGCTGACCTGACTCCTAGATTGATAGCTTTCCTTTCTTGGTTTTATGAAGGATGTGAATGACTTCACCAAATGCCGTCTAACACCTTTGGGGAGATGCATCACTCTTTCTGGATTCACATGACTGTTTTACTGATATGATAAACTGGACCAGCTTTTAGGTGAATGTGATTAAGTAGGAGAATACATTTGGTTTATTTATTTTAAGTAGTATGATAAATTTGGTTTATTTCTTGAAAGGAGTATATTAACATAGTTTTATTTTAACTAGTATGATAAAAGAGGTTTATTTCTTGGACATATTTTTTCTCATGTGCTGTAGGTGTGTGTTTGTGATCGCTTTGTTTAGACATGGGTCCTAACCGACCGTACTCTGGCCTGCTAGCTTCTGAGAAACAAATTACTTCCGCTATTTCATAAAATAATACTATTCCACAATATTATTTCAATGGCTTGTGTCCTAATAAAGTGCACACAACCTGGAGATGTACTGTACATTTGTTTGCAGACAGAAATGCTTGCATCACTATCCTGGATTGGGTTAAGTGAGTGGAAATGAAAACAAACCGTACTCCTAGTGACTCACAGCACACAACGTTGATAACATTGTTATTTCTAACAAAGCCAGAATTATTTTGGGGTTTAAGAAATTTTACAATAGCTGGCCTTGTTGCTAACACCGATTGCTAACACTGCAGCTCTGACACCATTCTCCTTGAACACCCCCACCCCCCACACACACACACACACACACAAACACACACACACACACACACACACAATTCTACCCAATTCAGTCCTAAAAGAGCTCTTCACCCTTACAAATCAGTTGGGCTTCGTAACCTGGAACCTTTCTTTTTAAATCTGTCCACTGCTACCCTCACAGCCTCTATCGCTTGCCTGTTTAACCTATCACTTCAAATGTCTGTTATCCCCCTAGTTTGGAATTACGCTGCAGAATTCTCATCTTTAAATGGGTTGCTATAAGGCCAATGAACTTGGACTACATATCGAACATTTTTGAAACTCAGGTAAAGAAGAGATAACACACCATTTTAGCTGTCATCATACCGTCTATGCAGTGAAATCATATTGTAGGTTCAGCTACATTGAAAGCCCTGAATGGCATCATACCTATTATACAATTAAAAGCAATAATGTGAATCTGTATTAATTGAAGGAGCCACTGCTTTGTTTTCTGTCAATCATCAAATTCTCATCAATAGACTCTATTTAAAGGCTTTACTTATTTCTGCTCCCACAGTCCAGACATGTGATTGCACTCCTCATGGGCACACACAGCTTTAAATCAAGACAATATTATTATCTAGTCTCTCAGTCAAGGTTTATTTACAACTCTTGACTAATGCAAGATGGATTTATATATTTAATTTAAAATGTTGATTAGCTGGGCATACTGGGGCAATATGGATGCCTGTCTCTCAGTTAATAATAATGATCAAGTATTCAACCAAGCCATAGATTATAAATAGTATTTTATATTTGAAAATGTATTGAAGGAAATCTGGGGGAGCCAGTATGAATGGGACTGATGCAGCTGATAAAATTATAGTATTGTTATCTATAATTTACAGATGCTATGCTTAAATTAGTGGAGGAGATACTGGATCATCAGCCAGTACAAGCACAGACTCAGTTGATCCACATTTAGCATCAGCCAGTACTAACACCACCCGAGGTATACAGCCAGCATGCTGAAAATGCCCAGGCTGTAGAGGGAACCAAAGCTAATCACATACTGTAGCTGGACATTTTTTATTTCACTATTTTGAAACTTAAACTGAAGCAGCAGCCATAGCCTATAGGTTTATATTTACATACTTAAGATGCTATAGAAAGTATTCTATTCAGTAAATAATGTTTGTTAATACCTGATACTGTTCTGTATAGGTTGTCTTATTTTTAGACCGACAGATGTAGCAAACTGTTTTAAAGAAGGGAGGATTGTAGTGGGAGCACTGGGGTGTGAAGTGTGACTATGTGGCAGTAGTAAATGGATTACATGTCTCATGGGTCACGTAGGAGGGCCCTTAGCAGAATTTTGCTTAAGCCCCCAGGGAGGTCAAGACCGGCTCTGTCTAGGACTTATCCAGTTTAAGGTAGAGTTAATTTCTCCAAATCCAGACTTTCTGAAATATACCCCAAGGTGATTGCTATTTGTGACAGATGCCATGCCTTCCCGTGTCACCTTTATCATATGTCTTTCCTATTTTTCCTAATTAAAGAGCATATATTTATTTTACTAGAATTGAGGACAACTTGGATATCAGGGAAAGAGTGGTGTATGTTATTAAATATGTTATTAAAGCTCAGTTGAAGGATCGCCATGACAGTGTTATCAGCAGAGACTGCAACATTATGATGGATGATTACATGGGGACCAATAAAGAACCCCTTTTGAGTTTCTTTACGAGCGTATGAATAACTACTTAGACAATGCAACAGCAGTTGCCTTAGATAAAACACAAAGACCTTGACAATATCATATTGTTTTCATTGAACTACTTAATTAATCGTAAACATGTACTTGGTCCAGATGCCTTTTATCTGATGTGACATGTGTGAAGGAAAACACAATGCATCCTCTTTACCGAAAATGTCTGGCTACGCTATATTCAACACATTAATGGTTCTTTATGTATGATAGTTTTCAGGAATCTTCAAACACAGAAAGCATCTAATTCCATTAGTGTAACGTGTTACTGACAGGTTGGCTAGGTCACTTTCTGAATCTAATCTGTTAGAGTTGCAATTTCATGTCAAATACTTTCATCAGAAAAATAACATCTGGATTATCCAAACTCACCTGGATTACCCCAAACTCAATTGCTTTTAGATTAGTTCCTAAGAGACATTTCAAGCCTGTGGTGGTTCAGAGGTCGAAAGATGCTGAAATCCATTGCACGACAACGTGCAAAGGATTTTCTAAACAAAACATACCTACAGGTGTATTTTATCATGAATTTTACCAAAGCTCATTGTCAGCAGCCAATATATGGTTGACACTTAATAGGCAGGCTGCTTGTTACCAAGCAGTTCCTTCATACATCATAATAAATTCCATGTAACATATTATTTAGACTCAATATGCATGGAACCAATATGATACATTAAACCTCTAGTTTCTGTTATTCTTTATCAGACAAAAAAGGCAAAAGGGAAACATGATATCTGCTGGTCACTTTTATCCACACCTGTGTTTTGCAAGCCCGTGTTTGCGCACCAACGCGCATTGTTCAACAATCAACCTGCGTAACTGTTGGCTGTGAAGCACCAACAATACCGCTATGTATGGAAGAAAATTATGTTTCATGCAAATAATTTTGTACATGATTTGCACAGAATAAAAACAAACAAAATACAAAAAATATTTTTTGTTTGTTTTGTAGTTCCAGTTGTAGTTCCAGTTGTTTTTCACAAATCTATCGTAACTTATTTTATTTTAGTTCACGCAAAAAATGTTTCATCGATAGGTTCATGTTTAGTTTACAATAATAACCTTGGGCAGTATAGGATTACAAATCTGCCTGGGTGGTCTTTACCTGGCCCAATCAGGGCCATTTGCTGATTTGTATTAGGTGATGATGAACTTGCGGGTTTTTTAAAACAGATTAATAAAACCAACAGTGACTACCCAGCATTACTGTATATCTGTTGCTAAACAAGTGGCAGAATATGCTGACTTCCGAACGGTATCGATAGAACCAAAATAACCATCCTACCCTAGATGTGTTGATGTAATGAACATGGTTGTGGGTCAACAATATAAATTAAATGTAGTTCATCATGCCTGCTTTGTCACCAGTGCTACAATCATAGAAATAGAATGGATAGAAAGGCCATTGAGCTGCTTGGCTCGGTCATTCGATTGGTACACAACAAAATGGCAATTGTGGTTAGTTGTCACGGTGACAACATGCGAATCAGTTTAATGCGGAAGTAGGCCGCTAGATCTTTGCAATGGAATGCTATATGTAAAAATGGCTGCCGCTCTGACCATTCTGCTACATTGATTTGAATTGGAATGGCATTTCTAATCATTCCATTTCATCAGTACACAGATGGTTCCACTTTTTGTTCATTAAGCCTGGTATTTAGTTTGTGGGTTTGGTTCATTCCCTGTCAATCATTATCCATTGTCCAGCTGCCGTGTATGTCGTGTTATTTGTATTCTAGTAGTGTATTATTTTGTGTTTGCCCCTCGTTGCAGTATTTTTTTTCAAACAAGTCTTTTGTAATAAAACCTAGTTTAATTTCTACCCTTCGCGCCCATCTAACCTTTATGCATAGTGCACCACGTAATACGTGACAACACCTCCTTTTGGCTGTCAGTATTTATATCTGTATACATACGTACATATACATGACATATCCATATCAATCATCTCAATGCTATAGAACACAAATACCTTTTAGACAGTGAGTGGCAACAGTTTATGGGAGTCCCTTTCCTGTTCCAGCATGATTAAATGTGTTCCATAAAGACATAATTTGACGAGTTTAGTGTGGAGGAACTTGAGTGGCCTGCACAGAGCCCTGACCTCTGCCCCACTGAACACGTTTAGGATGAATTGGAACGGCAACGGCGAGCCAGGCCTTTTCATCCAACATCAGTGCCTTATCTCACAAACGCTTGTTTGGCTGAATAGGCAAATATTCCCACATTCCAAAATCCTGTGGAAAGCCTTCCCAGAGGAGTGTCAGCTGTTATAGCCACAAAGGGAGAGCCAAGTCTATAGTGTTGCCCATGGTTTTGGAATTGTATTTCCAAAAGCTCATATATGTAGGTTTGATGGTCAAGTGTCCACATCATTTTAGGTATATAGTGTACTGTATATTCACTTTATAGCACTTACCAATGTACGTTACATTACTTATGGTGTAAACTATCTCTGTACACAGTGTAGTATCACCATCCTCATCACTGAACTGACTGATTAGCTTATTGCTCATTTCATATAGTTTTTTTCAATGTTTTACGTGCAACTTTGTGTTTTCTTGCACTGTCAGGGCTTTGGCCAGAATTTAATTGCAAAATTAGAATTGGTTCTCGGTCGACTTATCTTGTGAAATGAAATAAAAATAAAAATGAGTAGAGGCACTGTCTATACAACCGTGCTGAATTCTTATTCTGCCTCTAGCCACTTATTGCAATTTAGTTTGAGCATATGAAGTCAGCCTTGTAGAACATTTTCTATTTGGATTTCTGAGAAATTTGCTAGTCATGCCTTGGAATTTTCTGAAAATAATTCTGTTCTGTTAGAATTCTGTTTGGGGAGCAGGGGGATATTGAAAAGATATTGTCTTCAACATACAGTAGTAAACATAATGTTACAAGGTTTCAACACCTAATCCAGTCCTGAACCAATGTCATAGATAAAAACACACTGACCAGCGCTGATCCATTTTAGAATCGTCAGCTTCCATTGGGCCCCATTCAGGTATCAGATCCCTGGGTGCCTTTGGACATCAATCCAGTCAGGCAGCCACCCAAGAGTCACGTTACAGCACCAGGCAGCACAGTCCCGTTGAGAGTGGCCGACCACCCTTTGCCCCTCAACACCGCATTACTGAAACCAGATATCTCTCCAGCATGGGATGCTTCTGGAAGAGGCAGTTGAATTAGCTGATCATTGCCCACAATAACAGAATATATTACGCCATTAAATCCATTTGCGGTTGTTAACATGTATCCCTCGTAACGTGTGTGACAGAGAGAGCAGCGTGTGAGCCGTCTAATGGATTCACTCCACATTTTCAACATTCATGAAAGCTTTCTAGTGTGTTCTGATGGAGGAAGGAAGAGCTCGGCTTGTCAGGCTTTACAAGTACTTAGAATCCGCGAGTTTGGGGGCCACTTCATTAAGCCACTGTAAATATGAAGTAACATTGTTTTGTTTGATATTTGCTGTAAGAGAGAGAGAGGGTGAGACGGACACAGGAACAGCCAGTCTGGAAGGAAACAAAGTTTTCTCATCTCCAAAGGCAGTAATAATATGAAAAGAATTACAGCAGCGTGTGTTTTGTCTGCTCACAGATAGCCGTCCTCACCTTCTGCGTATCTCCATGGTAAAAACTCTTCCAGTCACTCCCAGCTTCATTTATCTCATCCACACAGCCTTGTGACAGCAGTTCACACTGCCCCCCCCACTCCCCACACTCCCTCATGAGTAGTAGAGCCACGGCCCCTGCTAGCACCAGCCAGCCACTCCTCCACCTGGGAAGAAGAGTCTCGCCGAATCCCCCTCACACTCAAACTCCCCTGGCGCCGTCGGCTTATCTCCCCTGACAATGTTGACAGATCTTGCTTTGCCAACCTTCAAAATGGCTCCTTCTCGCTCCTCACAGTCGATTGGAACTTTTACACAGATTCCTCTCGATTTTCATAACAACATTGAAATATTGTGTTCGTGAGAAAGACTAGCACTAGTTTATTTTGAATTCTTACATTAGAGTTGTTTAACAGACGTAGTATGTGCATTAATTTCCTTTCATCAATCCCACAAGCCCAGCGTGCTAGAGCTATGCTGTCCGTGCTTAACCATTTGAGCTGCACAGGAGTTTTTTATCCATGTATGAATAGTTAGGTGTTCTGCAACCTATTGTATGCCAGTTATTTAGGTGAATAGTCCAGAAGAGATATTGAAATGAACAGTCCATGGCCAATGGGATAAGCCCAGTTTTATGCAGGTGTCAGAAAGCTATTATGGCTTGTGACCTTGAAAGTGTGCTGATAAGGCGTGCATACCTGGAGACATGTTAATTGTGTCCAGTAGAAGGTGTCAATTGGTGCTGGCAAGGAAGTAGCAAGTCCAGGAGAAATCGGGTTGGAAACACTAGGCCAGATCCTCTTTTATCAGTTCTAATCACTGAATAACCTAGAGCAGGTCAATAATAGGAAACTGTTCCACTGAATGTGAAAGAGAAAATGAGTTGAATTTATTTTTAAGACTTTACTTTTCTTTCAGATTTCTCTATATTTCACAACTGTGTCAAGGGGCACGTTTGATGGGGGAGGGGGGTTTGCACACTATACAAGATCCTGGGTTTCCATGACGACCGCAATCTCTGTATGATAATCGGATTCCCAGTGTATAGCTGTGAAAACGCGCTCTTTACAGTTATTCTGGCTGGTCCTCTGAATTATAATATAAATTCACTGCAAGGAATTTGACACATTGACCCTCTAAACATGAAGTGAGAGGCGCTTTGTAGCCGAGCCAGCCTATAGAATCTCTCTGTGCTTCTGCTCTTGATATCTGCCCTAGTGAGGAGGAATATTAGTGGGAAACCTGATGAGAAGAGAAAGAATGTTCCAGAAGGAGTACAACACCACTACACTGATAAGATAGGCGACCGAGGGGGTTTCTTTCTCGGTCACCTTCGCTTGCGTTTTCTCTCTCTCTCTCTTTGCTTACCACATAGAATTAGGAAGGAGAGAATAAGACGTGGTAGGATGGTTAGTGACAGAACCAGAAGTGTGCCCTGTGCTTTTTCCAAATCATGCTCCCCTCACAATGAATTAGATTCTGTCTAGGTTGAGGACGCCCAGATGGTTTTTCATCTAATAATGTGCTGCAGGATGTTTTTGTCAGAGGCTCACAATCTCACTAGGAAGAACAAAGTGAGTGAACACAATATTACGGGAGTGTTTAGTATCACTCCTCCAATCTTTGACTGTTGTCTAGTGTCAGTGAAACATCCTCGACTGAACAAGGATAATAACCTTGACTGAACAAAACAACCAAATACTATGCTGCCTCACCATCCCAGTGGCCCAGAGCGTTTCATTTGTGCCGTGTCACCACCGTTTCCTCTCATGAGATGTGACATTATTGGTTTTTCAGATCTTTTCAACTGCTAAATGACCCTGATCTGGTTGAGAGTGGAGAGGTGCCAGGAAATTTCCGGTGAGGTGCAGCTAAGCTTCATATTTCACATCTATCTCCTGCGCTCCAATATGACAACTATGGATCCTCGGCCCCTAGCCCAAGACAAATGATCCTATTACCTTACAGAGCCATTCAAAATAGGATCATGTCAAGCATGGTTAATGCTGTACCTTAGGAATATACAGACTTGCTACACCACAACTGGCACAGGGCAAGTTACAGCTGTGTCCCTATCAACAGTTATATTGTATATTGAGATATGTTGGGAGCCAGACAGTTGCCTTGGGACATTGGGACCTTACAAATGATGTATTAATCAACTTTGACTTGAAAGCTACATTTACATGGGTTTCAGGGTGAACATCAGCACATTTTAGACAACGCAGACACAGCACTAGATGTATTATCCAAACTCAATAGTGGTCTGTGTGTTCCCATGAGGTTCATGGTTGTCAAGATCAATAGGTTGGGTTTTGGACACTCTTGTTCTGCTTAATAAAGGTTCCTTTTTTTGTGTACAGACTGAAAGTTGCCTGTCGGCGAGAACTGGCTCTGTATCTTGTTGGTTTATCCTGTGTGTTTAGTGTGGTTAGTGTGTGTGTATTTTTGTGTGCGTGTGTGCGTGCGTGCGTGCGTGTGTTGCCATAGTGCTAATAGAGTGGGAGAGAGAGAACGGGCACACATTGTTCTCCCTGGTGGGAAATTAGTGTCTGCACACATAATTACAGCATTAGATAAATTACCAGGGATTTATTGGATGAGTTTATATAGAATTAAAAACTGCACTACAACTTACCTTTGCTTAAAAATCCATCATATCTTTGTAATATTTGTTAAGCGCTTTTTTTAACAGATACATTATTGTGGAGATTGAGATGCTGGACTCTTGACATAACAAGTGTGGATCCAGAAAGTTCTGCTGCTGTTGTACAAGCTATCAGGGATCCAAATAAATCAACAAATAAACAACTGTTCTTCTTTCACATTCAATCAATCAGAAGGCAATTTGGTTAGAGGTTGCCGCCAGCTTGACCCCTAAAGGTCACAGTTGTTTTAGTCAATTTAAAAGTGGTTCATTGATTGGGAGTCGGATGCAATGTTGAGAACAGCGGTTGACTAATAAGCCAAACAAGCATTAGCGTCGAACCCCAGCACCTCACATGGAATTCATAATGGCAGGACATAATGGCCCAGTGATGTATTCATCCTTCACGTAGCCTTTTCACCTGCAGTGAGCCTCCAATGACATTATTTAAAAAGTGCCTTCAATTTAGCAGAAATGCTACTGTTTTCATACAGGTTTGATATGCCTCCAGTAAGTTTTGATTTGCTCTTAGGTTTTTGGCAAATGCTCTCAGGGGATGTATTTTAATTTGAATTAAGTTATCGACTGATTTATTATTTGAGATCACCCTGTGTTGCTCCTAAATGGGTTAACTATTCAAGTTCATTGGTTCAATATAATCCTCATTGTCACCCACAGAATGACACCTAATCGTATTTGGCCCAGGGTCAATCAATATCTGACCACCCAAATATGAAAGTCTATCTTTTCAAGGTCATGAGGTTGAATTGCGTTTTAGCTTTGTTATTTTGAGACAGAAGCGTCTGTTAGTTTATACCCATATCATTCTGTTTGCTAACACAACCATACATTTAACTGCCACACAGAGCTCCTCTATCTGCCTGACAGTTAATTTTATCCACATTGTCTTTTGCCCTACTTCTCAAGGGTTGTTCATGCAACTTGTCAGCACCTGCCATCCGGGGGGCACAGCTTACGTCAGGTTCCACAGGGTCATTCTGAGATTGGCAGCAGGTTTTTCCGTGGAAGATCAGCCCAGAGTTGAACCACACCACGCCCTATGTTCTGAGTGATGGAGCCAATCAGACAGTATATATACATGAGATTACTGGTGGAACTTTTCACAAATAAAGTGGAAATTGGGTCTGAAGTTTGTTGAACAATTTCGACAAAGACATTATGACAGAAGAAGTTTAACATTCAGAAAATGTTGTTTGCCCACCTCAGGTTGTTAAAAGCAATGTTTTATGTTTTATGAGCATTTTGCAACCCTGTTACCAATTTTTTATGTAGATTTTTGAATAATAATTAAAAATTGTTTTAACCATATTTTCTGTTTTCTAAAAATAATTAGCATATAATCCATTTTATTCACTCAATATAAAGTGGAACTAACATTTTTCTCCCATGTTTTGTCACTACTTATGGATTCTTAAGACTGTTATACAGATATTTTAATGCCATACTCAGAACATATTACCAATTGGCAGGTACCAATCATTTTAACTAATAATTGTATTTATTACATTGTTATTTTAGTAAGCTTGACAGTAAAGTACAAATGGTGAGAATTATTTTCATTAAAAATTACTGAATAACAGTGTTGAACTTTGTGTAACAGGGTTGCACATTTGGTAACAGGGTTGTAATATCTGTGTTATCCCTATATACAAAAGACAAAAGGTTATTTGAGAAAATGATTTTATTTAAATATGACTGAGTAACAGTGTTGAACTTTGTGTAACAGGATTGCACGTTTGGTAACAGGGTTGCAATATCTGTGTTATCCCTATATACAAAAGACAAAAGGTTATTTGAGAAAATGTAATTAAAAAGTTTGTCAACCTTTGCTTTCAGTATCTAGTGTGACCCTCTTTGTGCAAAAGTAACTGCAACTAAATGTTTCCTCCTGCACATTTAAATTTTAGCCCATTCCTCCACACAGCTTCAGCTTTGCTTCAAGATTTTGGTGGGTTTCCTCACATGCACTGCTTGCTTCAGGTCCTTCCACAACAATTGGATCAGGTTAAGGTCAGGACTTGGCCATTCCAAAACATTTACTTTAACCATTCTTTGGTAGAACGACTTGTGTGCTTAGGGTTGTTGTCTTGTTGCATGATGCACCTTCTCTTGAGATTCAGTTCACAGACAGATGTCCTGATATTTTCCTTTAGAATTTGCTGATCTAATTCAGAACACATTGTTCCATCAATGATGGCAAGCCGTCCTGTTTCCTTTTGTCAAACACAACGCATCTCAGGTAAAACAAGAAGTTCAGTTTTGTTCTCAGCCTTCCACAAAGCATTTTTCCAATGGCCTTCTGTCTTGTTGATGTGATCTTGAGATCTCTAGATGGGCAGCAATATTAGTTTTGGAGAGGAGTGGCTTTTTCTTTACTACCCTGCCATGCACATGACTGTTGGTCAGTGTCAGTGTTCTCAGACGGTGAACTCAAGAACATTAATTTTAGCCAATGTGAGAGAGGCCTTTAGTTGCTTAGAAGTTACACTGGTTTTTTTGTTACCTCACTGAATATTACACACCTTTCTCTTGGAGTGATCTTTGTTGCTGACAAAGAAATATGTACTTACAGTCAGCTATCTTTTTTTTGATTCGTCATCCAAAGGGAGCATTGCTTTCATTGGTATAATCAACGTATTATGTGAAAACGATCAAAAACTCAACTTTACCGCAAACCGCATTGTTTACAAACTATCACTACAATTATCACAAAATATTTCCGGACTTTCAACCTTCAAAACTGTGTTCCAGCCACTGGATTATATCTGATTCAGAATCCCCAGGCTGTCTTGATGTTTGCAGACATCTGATTCATCTTTCTACAATCTGGGAAAGCATAATAAACATGACTTTATGTCCGACATAGGCTGCGTTTCTTTTCACATACAGGTTGCACTAATTCACCAGAATGGCACTCACTTGATTGACAGTAAATCTAACAAATCATAACCAAACCATCTGAATTCAACCTAGGTAGACTGCCAATGAGCTGGGCTTTTCAAGCATGATTATTAGATTCTTGTGAGCCAAAAACGACAAACTACTACCATGCGTACCTGGCGCGCACTCCAGACTTTTATGTAGTCTTCGCGGGCGGTGTTCCTGACGGAAAATATATTTATTGTTTTGTCGACTCTGTTCATTTTAAAGCTTTTATAAAATGCCTCCCAAAGGTCTAAAAGCTTTTTCGAAAAAGATAAATATCAATGTTATTGATGGTTTGGAAGAGATTTACAGAGAAAGTGACACAGAATTGATATGATTGACTGCAACCTACCAAAGCAAAATGTTATTTTTCAATAAACCCTGGAGGAGATGTTTTTTGAAGGGAAAGATCCCGTTTTAGATCGGTGAGTAAAATAAGTTATCTTATTCTAATCCAGTTGTTTATTGTTGGCATGGCCTTTGTATAATTCTAGATTTCTCTGTGATTGAAAATTAACAACCATTTGGGCCTTTGTTTACCCTGCTCATTGTTTATTTTCATTGACCTGGAATCATTTGGGTATGTTGGGTATGTTTTTTAGGTGGAAATTGAGATCGAGGGCTGGATCCTTAACAGGTTAAATTAAACAGGGTGTGCACTCACACCTGTTTGTCATCCAATTGATTGAGAACACCTGACTCTAATTTCACCTTCAAATTAACTGATTATTTTAGAGGTTCACATACTTCTAGCACCCACAGATATGTAATAATGGATCAATGTCCTCAATAAATAATGGCCAAGTATAATATTTTAGTCTCATTTGTTTAATTGTGTGAAATAATTGTGTGAATATATGATCAGATGCGTCATGCTAATTGAAACTGAGGGGTCAGTTACCCCCTCAGATTTTTGAGCCAAGTGGATTTTCCTTTTAATATCTGTATTTGTGGGCACATGTTTCCGTGTGTTGTGCACACTGTGCACCCTTAAAAAAATAGGTGCATGACGCTTCTGAATCTGAGGATGTTTTAGGTCATATTTATGCAGAAATATAGACAATTCTAAATGGTTCACAAAATTTCAAGTGTCACTGTAGGTTAGCAGAACAATGACTTTTAAGTTTGAGAAGCAATTGGTCTTTACACTTGCCATTATTACCAAATGTAGACAACCATCTGAGCACTCAGGAAGCAACACTGATTGAAAATCAATTTCACATGCTATTGTGCAAATGGAATAGACAACAGGTGGAAATTATAGGCAATTAGCAAGACACCCCCAATAAAAGAGTGGTTCTGCAGGTGGTGACCACAGACCACCTCTCAGTTCCTATGCTTCCTGGCTGATGTTTTAGTCACTTTTGAATGATGGTGGTGCTTTCACTCTAGTGGCAGCATGAGACGGAGTCTACAACCCACACAAGTGGCTCAGGTAGTGCAGCTCATCCAGGATGGCACATCAATGCGAGCTGTGGCAAGAAGGTTTGCTGTGTCTGTCAGCGTAGTGTCCAGAGCATGGAGGTGCTACCAGGAGACAGGTTAGTACATCAGGAGACGTGGAGGAGGCCCTAGGTGGGAAACAACCCAGCAGCAGGACCGCTACCTCCACCTTTGTGCAAGGAAGAGCAGGAGGAGCACTGCCAGAGCCCTTTAAAATGACCTCCAGCAGGCCACAAATGTGCATGTGTCCACTCAAACGGTCAGAAACAGACTCCATGAGGGTGGTATGAGGGCCCGACGTCCACAGGTGGGGGTTGTGCTTACAGCCCAACACCGTGCAGGACGTTTGGCATTTGCGTCTGGAGACGGCGTGGAGAACGTTCTGCTGCCTGCAACATCCTCCAGCATGACCGGTTTGGCGGTGGGTCAGTAATGGTGTGGGGTGGCATTTCTTTGGGGGGCCGCACAGCCCCCGATGTGCTCGCCAGAGGTAGCCTGACTGCCATTAGGTACCGAGATGAGATCCTCAGACCCCTTGTGAGACCATATGCTGGTGTGGTTGGCCCTGGGTTCCTCCTAATGCAAGACAATGCTAGACCTCATGTGGCTGGAGTGTGTCAGCAGTTCCTACAAGAGGAAGGCATTGATGCTATGGACTGGCCCGCCCGGTCCCCAGACATGAATCCGATTGAGCACATCTGGGACATCATGTCTCGCTCCATCCACCAACGCCACGTTGCACCACAGACTGTCCACACACACATTCAACTATGTAAGGAGGAAAATATTTCATACGATTAGTTCATTCATTCATTCAGATTTAGGATGTGTTATCTTAGTTTTCCCTTTTTTTTTTTTGCAGTGTACATTCATATATACCAAAAGTGTTGGTAACAGGTTTACACAACTCTATTTGAGGTCACATTATAATAATATCACTCATCACATTTAATGTAAAACATTTTACTATTTTGCTTTAAATAACTTTTAAAAAGGTGATGGGACATGAATTCCACTCTATTTGTTGAATGTGCCTGGTGCAGATAGCCAGTATGGGTGGTGTCAGGTGATCTTGAGGGAGATTTCTTGTGCAGAGAGCCAGGATGGGTGGGGTCAAGTGATCTGGAGGGAGATGACTGGTGCAGAAAGCCAGGAGGGGCGGAGTCAGGTGATCTGGAGGGAGATGACTTGTGTAGAGCCAAGAGTGGTGGGGTCAGCTGGAAATTTGAATTACCTCAATCGGTAAATTCTAGGGATATGGTTTGATTGCCACTTCCTGTGCTCACAATACTGTAAAATTATGTTGTTTTGACTTGTTAATAAGCACAGTTCTGGTCAACATTATTGACACCCCAGAATTCTATGTTTTTCATGTACAATGTCTCATGATAAAAAGTGTGCAGTGAATTAGCTTTGGTCTATATACACTCCTGACTTTGTTTCCCCACCTGGTATAAACAGAACAGGACGGACCACCGTCTTGTGTCTGGCCCCTCTCTAGGTTTCTTCCTAGGTTCCACCTACTAGGGAGCATTTCCTAGCTACTGTGCATCACTTGTTGTTTTAGGCCAGGTATCTTTCGAATTCAAATATGATATGGGAGGAAACATTTTAAAAATAGAAACATTGCCACGGTGCACTTCTTGCCACCCTCTTGAAAAAATCAGTTCGAAAAGAAGATCTTGACCTGGTGTGTCACATGGTGTGAAATTAAACACACCTGTGATCAATTATTAGTGCTCACATGACTTTGACGGTGTGAGAGAAACTTCCAGCAGGTATCCAGGTCATACAGTATTTTGTGTTTCTTCTGTGAAATCAATACATCTGTGTGGAAAAGGCATCCTTTATTGTTGAATAACTTTGGACATCCTATTAAAATATTCATATAATATGAGAATATACATATCCAATTAATTATGATGCGATTATACATGACGTACAAAATATTCCCATCTTCCAATAATGTTGACCAGGACCAATGTAGGACAACTTTAAAGAGGAGAATCTCTAAAATATTCCGTTTACCAAAATACTCTTTTACTCAAGCATACTTTTATCCATGCACAGCTCTATTAGCAATCAGGGTCCATTTTAGACACACTCGGATTGTGACTCCACAGTAATGGCTAGACATTGGCATCTGCCACGACGTATACAGTGCAGGAAGAATGACCCTGATATCCTGACCAATGATGGCGAGACAGTCTGTGGGGCAACTGTAACACAACACAGAGTGGAGGGAGGCTGGAGCCAGCACACCGTCACATCCAGGAGGGGGGGCAACCGTGACAACATATACACTTTCTGAAAATATTCCCACTTTTTCTCCCCTTTTTGTTTTGGTTTATCCATTCAATGATGGGAAAAGCTGTTTGTATTCCTGAAATATTTTCCCACTTCAGCAGGTTTTAAAGAGCCCCAGCCAGCATTCCCGTTAAGATAAATCTGATATCAATGGAGCATGAAAGAGACAACAATGTCTCGGTAGTTTCTGCCTCAATCCTTTTATAATGGCCACCTGAGAATACACATCTATTTACATGCAGATCTGCACACGGCCATGAATAGCAAATAGAGATTTATTTTCCCATTTCAGCTGGATATGCTTTTTAGACTGGAATTTTCCATTGTGGGTATAGTTTGTGTATGCAAAGTAACATTTCTGCTAATAATATTTTATAACCTTTTTTTGTTCGTTGTGTGTGACGAGTTCTCATTGTGAGGTTGTCGTGATGTGAAAGATAGAGTTGTAGTTAGCTTTGACATGAAAGTCATCTGAAAGCATGGCATAGTTCCCTACATGTTCCCACTTGGGGCTGAGTAACAGCTTGTTCAGTCAGGGGTTATCAACTGCAGATGGTTGGAGTCAATAAACACCATCAACTGTGGGGGTGGAGTTTTTAGAGACACAATGGCTGACACACTGTCATCATATGATTCTTCTCACTGTATACCGAACAGACACTCATACCATATATATTTTAATTATTACATCTTTCGTAATTTCCTAACAACATTTTCATTGTAATGCTAATGATTATTACCCTCAAGTGTTTCAATGACCTTTGATGGCAAATAGCATAAATACAGAAAAGAATAATTGCTCATTATTTGTCACACCTTGCCCAGCAAATGGCAGGTGTTGACCAAGACTGAGAATGAACTCTATATATGTTTAAGTACTTTTCATTTATGCTGGGAAAGTTGTGTTGTTGTACACTTACCTAAAGGATTATTAGTAACACCCGTTCAATTTCTCCTTAATGCAATGATCTACTCAACCAATAACATGGCAGTTGCTTTAATGCATTTAGGGGTGTGATCCTGGTCAAGACAATCTCCTGAACTCCAAACTGAATGTCAGAATGGGAAATAAAATTTAAGCAATTTTGAGCGTGGCATGGTTGTTGGTGCCAGACGGGCCGGGTCTATGTATTTCACAATCTGCTCAGTTACTGGGATTTTTACACAAAACCATTTCTGGGGTTTACAAAGAATGGTGTGAAAAGGGAAAAACATCCAGTATGCGACAATCCTGTCGGCAAAAATGCCTTGTTGATGCTAGAGGTCAGAGGAGAATGGGCCGACTGCTTCAAGCTGATAGAAGGGCAACTTTGACTGAAATAACCACTCGTGACAACCGAGGTATGCAGCAAAGCATTTGTGAAGCCACAACATGCACAACCCTGAGGCGGATGGGCTACAACAGCAGAAGACCCCGCCGGGTACCACTCATCTCCACTACAAATAGGAAAAAGAGGCTACAATTTGTAAGATCACACCAAAATTGGACAGTTGAAGACTGGAAAAATGTTGCCTGGTCTCGATTTTTGTTGAGACATTCAGATGTTAGAGTCAGAATTTGGCGTAAACAGAATGAGAACATGGATCCCTCATGCCTTGTTACCACTGTGCAGGCTGGTGGTGGTGGTGTAATGGTTTGGGGGATGTTTTCTTGGCACACTTTAGGCCCCTTAGTGCCAATTGGGCATCGTTTTAAGGCCACGGCCTACCTGAGCATTGTTTCTGACCATGTCCATTCCTTTATGGCCAGCATGTACCCATCCTCTGACGGCTACTTCCAGCAGGATAATGCACCATGTCACAAAGCTCGAATCATTTCAAATTGGTTTCTTGAACATGACAATGCGTTCACTGTACACAGTAAAAACGGCTGCGTTAAATCAACACCCTAAGTGTTAAATTAACACTCTCAGTGCTTATAAAGGTCCAAATTGACACTGAAGAGTGTTAATTTAACACTTAGGGTGTTGATTTAACACAGCCGTTTTTACTGTGTACTAAAATGGCCCCCAGAGTCACCAGATCTCAACCCAATAGAGCATCTTTGGGATGTGGTGGAACGGGCGCTTTGTGCCCTGGATGTACATTCCACAAATCTCCATCAACTGCAAGATGCTATCCTATCAATATGGGCCAACATTTCTAAAGAATGCTTTCAGCACGTTGTTGAATCAATGCCACGTAGAATTAAGGCAGTTCTGAAGGCGAAAGGGGGTCAAACACAGTATTAGTATGGTGTTCCTAATAATCCTTTAGGTGAGTGTTGTATGGGACCTTTATATTCATATATGTCTGTACCACCTCTCTCTGGTTGGGGCTGCTTGATAGGGTTTAGAGTAGAGCAGTATCTTGCAGATTGGTTTGATTATGGATTGGAGACAGCTGGGTTCTAATTAGTTAGGTTAGCTTCTGAATATAAGCAGCCCAAACCGGAGAGAGGTTGTTGGGCATTGATACCTTGTCAGTGAGGATTGTAGCTTGTGGATTATTTTGGGAGCTGCCACTAATGTGAGTTGTGAAAAGAGAGTTGCCTGTGTTATGTTACGCTTACCTGTTCGTTGACACATACTATTTTCTATACGTTATTATATATTCCACTTCCCTGAGCGTCATCAGGAATATCAGTAAAGGTTAGCCATCAGCGTCCCGTGCCGGTGATAAGAGCATGTGTAGGCTATATCTCTGTATGCTCAGTAAGCTGTCAACTAGGCTGTACCCTGCAACTTAACATTGTTATTATTCCCGGAGTACTGTGAATAAAAGACCACCATTGACTGCCACCATCTGCCTATCGCTTTCTCTCCTTCCATCCACACACCAATCTATGACATTATTGCATTTCAAATCTTTTCAACTGGTTAAATAATTTCAAAGTGTCTATTATAAAATATCGACAACAGCATTGGACTACAGTGGAATATTATCAGAAACACTTTAGGTTAATGTTGGTAGCCATACTGAGTTCCATTAATGATTCATTATGCTTTTTCACTTGAGAAATTTTAACTGGATGGATTATAAACCGTCTATTTGATAGGAAGTCAATCACTTAGTGTTGTATCCATGCAGTCATCCAAACAAACCACATCATCGAAATACCGTTTGAATAACATGACATGCTTAACCATCCTAATTCACCGTTATCAATTCACTCTGACGGGTAGATGACTGTAACCACATTCAGCCTGAACATAAACCATCCAGCCAATAAGAGCGGGGCTCTGTGCCTTAATATCTAATGAGTTTGATCAATCACCTATTAAGGAGCTACAGAGGAGCAATGTTTAGCAGTGCTTATCTCAGAGTCTAGCGCTCAGGGTGCAGCCTCTATCCTCCCTGGTTTTATCCCCTCAAACCGATTTCACAGTAATCAGGATTTATTTTGTTTACTTGGCCAATCAGACTAGAGAACTGCCTCTTAAAGTGGACATCATTCCAGAGTTGGAAAGAAGAAACACCCAGATTGAAACTCTTAATGCAAGCTGTGTTGGTTCTTACTGTCCAAACATCTCTTTGTATGTAGTGAGCTCCTGCCTCTGTGATGTACAGCTGGCATTTAGATTTCACTGGTGGCTCCTCTCAATGGTTAACGTTTTAACAAGCTGACTTGAACAAACTTCTGAGGCCGTGGAGCGTCCACTCTCTTCTGGGTTATCATTAGGCCGCGCTCTGAGAAGATTGCAGTATGTATTGCGTTAAGTGTGTGTCTGTGTGTGTATTTGTCTGCATTGTGTGTGTGACATTTGCTTTTAGTCAAAGTATCTCCACTTGTCTAATGCACGCCGTTCGTACGAGACAGTTGTCCCTCCTCCACTCCAACAACAATGCAGTGCTCTTAGCCTCTTCAGGAGACCAGGCACCGTGGTCGGACATCACTTGAGGTCAATTGGAAATCTTGTGTACCCAGATAATGTCTAAAGAGGGAGCGGTTGCCCTCGTCTAATGGCTCTTGTCTATGTGATGCTTATTTTTTTCTTATCCTAGTTACTCATCTCCACAAGGAAAAAGGAGCAATAGCAATTGGCTCATGTGTCGTTTTGTCTCTGATTGGCTATTGTGCAGGTATCACCACCTCTAAATAAACACTGTTCTTAGCCAACGGAAAATTAGGTAGTTTGTTTCCACGGTAATCATCATGTTAAAGCCGTGGACTTTCTCTGGATGAATTCTGCACAGGGAGGTGGACAGGTACAGCACTATTCATGAGCCCTTGTTCAACCAGGCAAAAATGATTATGGCGCTATATGAAATGATCTGGCTCTATAATGACTGAGCTAGTCTTAACTGATTGTGCTTTCAGTAGCAGTATCACATATACAATTTGACTTAATCACATTCTTCCCATGCCTTTTCTTTCCCAGAGCCAATGAAATGAATGGGTGACATTTCAATTTACAATGCTATTTCAGTAATACTGTAGATTACAAAGTCTATGAGTTTAAGGCTGGTATTACTACAAAGATAGTATATGGCAGAGGTGGTCAATGGAGTTGGCGTTAAAAGTTGTATTTCAGTACAACTGAAACAAAAAACAGAGAGCTGAGGAAACGTTTTAACACACCGCCTTGTATTTGATACAGTACATTTCACTTGTGTATGACTATGCAAATGAACGAACAAAACTTATTAATTCATCTGACTCTGAGAAGACGATATTGCGAGAAGCATTTTTAATTAAAGCGATGACTAGAAATGATCTGAAAATGTAATCATATAGGCAAATAGATTAACTTTACATTGTAAAAAGAATGATTATATTATACAAGGCAAGAAATACAATTAACATAGCATTTATGTTAAACATGTAAATCATACAGTTACAAGGCGACGCATGGATGGAGACATGCCTGCCAGAGACCATATTTCTCTGACAGTTTTATTTAAATTAGACATATCTATAGATGTGTATGTTCACTGTCATCTGTTGCTTTCTGGGTTTACATTCAGGGGTGTAATGGAGGGTAGGTAAATGCAGGTTAAATACTGTTTACCGACCTTTACTTGTGAAAAGGCATTTACTCACCTTTTCATTTAGTTAATTATCATTCACCAACTTCATATTTTGTTCCCAGCATTTCTCAATGCTGAAAATGTTAAGTCTTGATCTAAATTCTAATTCCGCCAACCTATTTGCCAACGTGTGGAATCACACATGTTTAATGTTCAGAGTCAGACTGAATGTACCTGAGTAGCAACAGCGCGTTCATGCAGTATTCTGTTCAGCAGTGATCATCTCCGGAGTACACGTGACAGCAAAGAATCAGCAGACAAGGTGACAAACAAAACTTAGTTTTGAATAGCATCTATATTACCTACTATATTAGCCATCTCCTGTGCCTGTTTTATAAATGAAAAGACTCATCCAAAGCGGACACTTGAAAAATTTGTGTTAAAAAAAAATGTTGCTGATATTTCAGTCAGGTGTCTACAATATCTAGCTTTGCAGTCAGTCAGTAGCAAGCTATCCAGCATAGTTAAATCAATGCAAGAGCTCTGCCTACCTTACTGTACAGCAAAAAATAACTTAATAACTAGCAAAATGTAGCTCAATTTAGCATAACTATCGAAGTGGCTAATATATTTTATTTAAAAAGAGAATGAAAGAAGTGGAGCTAAGACACACGGTAAGCCCTCACTCGTACCCATAATATTATTATTTTAAACTTTGCTTTACAGAAAATAATGAGACAAAAACAGGGATAAAAGTTGTGCTAAGGCAGGCTCCCTTACAAGACAAAGACAAAGTGAGGAAGGGTTAGTGCTTAGGTTGTGCAAATAATGCATTTTGTTGATAAGTAAGATACTTTCAAACCCTGATTTACAAAGAGTTAGGCCCTATTAATATACCTGTATCAAAATAAATGAAATTATAGTTTAAAAATGTAATATGTTCTGGTTGATATTGATGATTGTTTTAACATGATTGCCATGTGGATTTGATAGTTTACCCACCTTTTATTTACCACTACACCACTGGTTACATTAGAATGTTTTGCTAAAGATACCCACCACGGATTACTGCAGTGTGAGCACAATGTGTTGTTTTTTAGACATGTAAGCGGTGGACTTGTATGATCATTTTATTGATATCAGTAGCTAGCGGGCTAACACTAACTCTGAGTGGCTTGCAAAATGTTCATAGTTCAAAGCATGTCTCATTGATAATACCTAATTTTAGCATTTGGCAGTAGGAGGCAGCTGTTAGATTGTGAAAATTCATGTCATTAGCTAGTTACAAACAAAGCTACAGTAGCTAGTTAGCTAGAACATACTCCGCAACATTTTCAGAGTCACTTCTAATATGACGGCTGAGTACAAGACAGACGAGTAAATTCTTGAGGCTGATATAATGTTTGCATAGTGTTGCTCACTCTGAACAGATAGAAATGAACAGAGAAGTCATACATCCATTTTGGTAGCATCACAGCTCCCACCAAAGCACACGAGCTCCAACACAGATGCACTAGTGTTATCCGAACACACAATCTATTTGTCAGTCCTCCAGACACTACAAAGAGACTTCAGTGCACATTTTGTCTTTTGAGTGTTGGGCCATTTGTAATGTGGCTAGAGATGAATATCTCCTCTAAGGCCAGAGGTGTAAAAAGTACTGGAGAATGATACTTGAGTAGAAGTAGAGATACTGTAATAAAACCTTACTCCAGTAAACGTGAAATCACCTACTGGATTTTTCCTGAGAAAAAAAGTCTTAAAGTATCTGCATTTAAATGTACTTTAAATGTACCAAAAGTAAATATGTGATATTAAATGTGCTAAAGTACGCAAAGTAAAAATAGATGTAAAAATTGTTTCACATCTGTCAATGCATAACATACATGGCAGAGGGGCTTATTTTAGGATACATTATAGAAAACAAAGTTACATCCAGGCTGACTGATCAAATTACTGGATCAGAATTTGGCAGCATGACTGGATTTGAATGCAACCAGTAGCCTAAACTAACGGAGTGAACTCGGAAAGGCACCCTAGCAACTGAAGTATCCTTGGAGTAACGGCTCCGTCATACTTTGAAATATTTCAAACTACACTGTAAAAAGCCAAATTGCAAACATAGGGTTTACTCAATATTTTAAGTTGAGTGAACAATTTTTTTAGAAAATATTACATTAACATGCAATACTCTGTTAATCCAACACAATTTTCTATAAATTGGCTGAACTGTGAATAATATATTGAGTGAACCAATAACTTTGAGTTGACTTGTAAATGTATAAAAACAAGTTCAGTCAGACAGGAAAAATGTATTCAATATACTTTGAAAATACCGTCACGTTGACTCAAAATGTGAATTCATGAGAACTTCAATTTTAAACAGTACTAGAGAATTGTGGGTAATTCAACATTTGTAGATTCAAAGAGGGTTTACCATACTCTTTTATACATTGATGGAAGAAAAGTGCATATATATATTTTTGGTATTATGTGGCTTGCTGTGCCATGAGGTATGATGGATCAAGATGAACAGATTTCAAAACCATAACCCAATTTGTCTGTTAATGATTAGACCATTGACGACTATAGATGTTTTGCACATGATAATTGCACACATATGGTGTCCAAAATATGAATGTGTCCCTCATTATACAAGGGGATGATGACCAGAGATGTCAGAAGTACAAGTATAAGTACTTTATCTGGGTGCAGCTGAGTGTGAGAGTAGTACACGACATGTCATCCTTTTTCCATCGACCATGCCTGTGTGCCACGCTTGTGCGTAACGTTTACTGTTTTGACGTATTAGCCTAAACAATAAATGGTAATCTGGCTTTCATAACTCAGTGCCTCTTACTGATATCACTGCACGTCACTGCTTGTTTGAAGTTACATTACTGAAACAATTTTAAAGAAAATTAATATATACAAAATCCTTTATTATCTTCTAAAACAATAGTTCTCAACTCTTGAAAGGAAAAGATTTTACAATCTCAAAAAAATGAATGCGATCTCAGACGAGAGGCAGAGCTCTCTCTCCATGAGCTATAGACTGGGCAATCTTCCCCTATAGACTGAGCAATCTTCCGACCAGTAGCGGAATTATATAATCGAATGCATGTTGTAATCACATGCAGTATGTTTCATTGTGAATGAGGCATAAGACTGAATTATGGGAAATGTAATTGGAAATAGTGATGAGAAACTGTGCCATTTCGTTTTGTTTACCTGCCTCGGTGTAGACAGGGCCTGTTTTCTTGGGCACTTAACCCACGCTGAAGAAACCCATCCAGCATCTGTGGAAAAAAGGAAAGGGCAGAAAAAACTGAGGCTTTGGCTCCAGCATTCACCCCTCCTCTGTTGATCGTCTTCCCTCATTCACAAACCTGAAATGGGGCACAGTAATAGGCCAATTTCCGCTCAGCCTGGAGCATACCAGTCAATTCATGTATCCTGGCTCCTTTTCCACACAGTGAGATGGATACCCCATCCCAGTCACAGGGGAGAGTGTGAAATACCTTTCTGGAGGGACTCGATTAAAAGTGGGGCAGTGCGTCAACGGTGGGTTGGCCCAGTAGGATATTTGTACACAAGCCTAACTCTCCCTCTATTTCCTTGTCACTGTGGCCATTGCTGGCAGGCTTCTTTCCAAGGTCACGGGCTAAGCTGAGGCGGCGCGGGCTGTGAACACAGTAATGGATCCCTCTGGTAGAGCGGGGCGGGCCTAATCACAGGCTCTGATCTGATGTAATAAGCAATGGGAGACAAGTCATTAAACCCACTTCCTTCATCCCTACTGAGCAGTATACAGTGGGAGGAGACAAGAGGACACTGTGTACACTTACGAAGGACACCGTACGGACTTACATCTCAGGACAAATGTGTTTACTGTTTAACAATGTCAGACAATGTTGATAATCTAAGTGAGCCTGTGTCGGTCAGACGTTTCCCCCAAAAAAATAGTCCAACCGTTTTTTTTCCTTTTTGTGTGTCCAACTATCCATGGTTGTCTTGTGAAGTTTGGGTGTTCGTGGTTGCCTCGTGTGACCTCCTGAGTATCTGGAGGGGGTTGTGACTGAATGTGGTCACCAGACATCCTGTGTGTCTGCCTCTGCGATGTGATTCAGGCGGATTTGAATTACACAACCATAGCCTGGGCTGCAGAAATCTAACTGGGATTCTATTTAATCTAAAATGGCCCGCTGGGGATACATGTCCCCCCTTCTTTCCACTGTTTACCAAAGAGGAGCATTATCATAGCAGTTCACCCTGCCTCACATTGTCATATCCAATAATTCAGATTACCGAATGGCACTCCAGCATTCTTAATTAATTGAAAGGCTAATTTAAATTTCCCACTGTCTGGTTTAGTGGAAGACATTTAGAAAAATCAAAGTGGAAAGCTACTAACGTAAGAGAGCGAGATAGACACAGGAAGAGGAATAGAAAAAGAATGAGAGGTGGTTAAGACTCCCTTTCTTATGATTCACTTGTTTAGCATTATCAAGCGGCTAAATTCAGAGGACCGACACTTTGAAAAAGACTTAACAGTCATTCACAACCTGGTGGGGTTGCAGTGGACATTCAATCCGTGTCAGGTTTGAGTCTTCTCATCTGGCCCTGCTCTACTGTGCATGTGGTTGCCAGGCATGGAGTTCACAGCTCTAAGGTCTGGGGAAGTTGGCAGTACCTTTGCTATCCTAACCTGCATGTGGTTGCCAGGTGTGACATCTCTCACCATGGTAACCCACTGCTCAGGGAAAGGTCTACAAATTCAAACTTCAGATGACATGACCAACTGTTTCTATTTTGTTCTCTCACTCCTTCTTTTCTTCAGCCTGTCAGGCCTGGGGGGGCAATCTTTACCCCACATCTGACATTCCAGTCAGTGACTGTTAGACGAGACTGGGATCAATAGAAAGGACATTGCTGTCGCTATTTTGAGGAATGTAATTGGAGAACAGCCAGAGGTGATCTTTTGTTTCTCTTTGAATCTGAGGTCAATAGTTTGATTCCTGTGAATAATAAAACATCATGACACTCAACTGCTTTTTGGCAATACAGCACTAAGGTCAACATTTCATTGAGGAAACACAAGTGGTTAATAAAAAATGGCTAACCAATGTCGATCAGCTCTAACTATGAACAGAATTAGTCAAAATGATCATGAAAGCCTTAGTTGCCAAAAATAAATTCTGCATCCTTATGTGAGTACATTCGATTTAAAACCATGCTTAATCTTCATGTTTATACTTGAAGTCTTCATGTAACTGCTTAGTAGGTAAATCATAAAGCCTACCACTGAGTCATAAGCTCTATGTCAAAGTGGTTTATTGGAATGGCGTTAAGCAGCCATCTTTTGAACGAAGAAATCCAGTAAAAGTGGATATGTTTGAGCGTGGATTTGATCTGCTGTGACATGCTGCAGCCTTTCATGAACAAAATTGGCCTCCTACTGACTGGAGTTCAGCACCTTGGACAGCTCTATAACTACTGACAAGCACTTTGCTTTTGCTGCAACAACATTGCATTGAACAGTATATTCAGTACTATATATATATATATATATATATATATATATATATATATATATACCGATACGCCATAACATTATGACCACATGCCTAATGTTGTGTAGGTCCCTCTTTTGCTGCCAAAACAGCAGCCCCATATGGAACAAATTGTGATGCACTGTGTTCTATCAGAACCAACATTAACATATTCACCTATTTGAGCATCAGTGAGCCTTCTGCGCCCATGACCTGTCGCTGGTTCACCTCTTCCTTGGACCACTTTTGATAGGTACTGGCCACTGCACTCCGGGAATGCCCCACAAGAGCTGCAGTTTTGGAGATGCTCTGACCCAGTCGTCTAGAATCACAAATTGGCCCTTGTCAAAGTCACTCACATCCTTACACTTGCCTATTTTTCCTGCGTGTTCATTTTGTCCTCAAAGTTGATGTGTTCAAAGTTCATGACATAATTACAGATGAGCTAAATTATTTCATCATTAGGGCACCGAAGTAATGGCTGCTGAAAAATAGGCTTTGCATTTGAATGTGAAAAATGATAAAGCATTCATTTCTTAGGGAAATATGCATTAGCAACATTGGTAATGTGTTGGATATATATTTTAATCAATTTAATGCCACCTTGGTGAATCAAGGTATCAATTTCAATCAAAAACATGACCATATCTGGGTGACTTCAGACATTTTTGAACACTACTGTAGATATTAGTCCCCTGTTGACAATGTCCACATCCTGATTTGCTTTCAACTCATGACCGACTCATCACATCTATCTGGAGCAATGTGGCCTGCCTACATCAATGCTTCTCCATTGCACTGTACCAGGCTAAGCCTGTAATTAACAGTGTCAAGCAGGGGTGGGAGTGCCGTGTCCGTGTTGTTGCCTGAGGTGACACGGAAGCAGATGTCAAGGTTTGGAAATGTCCTCCCTCTCCTCGTTGGACATGAATGTAATCATGATAATCATCCCACAACAATTAATAAGAGCAGTGTCAGGCCTGTCAAGAAGCTGCAGTGGGGTTGACGGTAACAGGGAGGTGAAGGTGTCACTGATTTAACTTCATTTAGATGAACGTTATCATTTAGATGAAGTGTCATCCCAGAATGCAGAATGCAACAATATAAATACTCCCAACTGTTGTTTCTTCTGCTTTAAATGTTTTTGTTTCTTATACATATTGATTAATTGTTATAGAGACAGAATAATATACACTGAGAGAGATGTACACTGTAAAAATAAATCTGTAAAAAAAAATAGTAAAACATACTGGCAACAAATGACAACTCTACTTTATTATTTTACTGACATTTCCTTCAAGGTGTAGAAAAACAAGAGAAATGAGAGAGAGGACAGAGCAGTGGAGAGAGAGAGAAGACAGAGCAGTGGAGAGAGAGAAGACAGAGCAGTAGAGAGAGAGAAGACAGAGCAGTAGAGAGAGAGAATTGACAGAGCAGTGGAGAGAGAAAAGACAGAGCAGTGCAGAGAGAAGAAAGAGCAGTGGAGAGAGAGAAGACAGAGCAGTGGAGAGAGAGAAGACAGAGCAGCGGAGAGAGAGAAGACAGAGCAGTGGAGAGAGAGAAGACAGAGCAGTGCAGAGAGAAGAAAGAGCAGTAGAGAGAGAGAAGACAGAGCAGTAGAGAGAGAGAAGACAGAGCAGTGCAGAGAGAAGAAAGAGCAGTAGAGAGAGAGAAGACAGAGCAGCGGAGAGAGAGAAGACAGAGCGGTGGAGAGAGAGAAGACAGAGCAGTAGAGAGAGAGAAGACAGAGCAGTAGAGAGAGAGAAGACAGAGCAGTGCAGAGAGAAGAAAGAGCAGTGGAGAGAGAGAGAACAGAGCAGTGGAGAGAGAAAAGACAGAGCCGTAAAGAGAGAGAAGACAGAGCCGTAGAGAGCACTAGAGAGAGTGGAGTATTAATAGGAAAGAAGAGAAAATGTTACAGCTTGTTCAGACAAGCAGCCATCGGAGGGTAGAAAACATCAGTCAGGAGGTTATTTTGCTGTCAAATCAGATCAGGGATGAAGAGGATCTGAACACAAAGGTATGCAACATCGTGCTTTAGAAGAGAACTGAATTGTGCGCTTGCCTTCTGTATGAAGAGGCCAAGTGCACAGTCCCATTGTGCCACCCATCAGCCAAACCTATCACTGTATTTATCTTGCCATCTCATTGTGGAAAATACTTTGCACAGTAAAGCAGTTTTCAGACTATTTCAATGTTGTGCCTCGCCCACTTTCATTTGTGTTGGAAGAAGTAGCCTTAACTGGAATACTCTTTGACAGTATACATTTTGGGTTGTTAAGTATGCATGGAAACTACTGTGCACTGCTTTTTTGTCACCCTTATCTGGGACGTGAGTGGTGTAAATATTCCTGGCATGTAAGAAAACGGGACTGCAGAAAAACAGAGGTGACATATTCTATGTTATTTATCAAATTGTTCCCCTTTTGTTCTGCCTCCCTGTCACTTTCCTACTACCTCTCTTCATCCTGCTTCTACTTCTCTCTGTCTCTCCGTCTCTCTGTCTCTCTGTCTCTCTCTCCTTCTCTCTGTCTCTGTCTCTCTCTCTGTCTCTGTCTCTCTCTCTGTCTCTCTGTCTCTCTGTCTCTCTGTCTCTCTGTCTCTCTGTCTCTCTGTCTCTCTCTCCTTCTCTCTCTCTGTCTCTCTGTCTCTCTGTCTCTCTGTCTCTCTCTCCTTCTCTGTCTCTCAGTCTCTCAGTCTCTCAGTCTCTCTGTCTCTCTGTCTCTCTGTCTCTCTGTCTCTCTGTCTCTCTGTATCTGTCTCTCTGTCTCTGTCTCTCTGTCTCTCTCTCCTTCTCTCCTTCTCTCCTTCTCTCCTTCTCTCCTTCTCTCCTTCTCTCCTTCTCTCTGTCTCTCTCTCATTCTCTCTGTCTCTCTGTCTCTCTCTCATTCTCTCTGTCTCTCTGTCTCTCTCTATATATATCTCTCTCACTCTGTCTCGCTCTTCTCCACAGAAGCTTTGTCTAACCTTAGGGCTGCAGCCACAACAACAGCTCGATTGCAAATGAAGAAAAAAACGTTTCCCATATGAGAAAATCTAAACTCATATTAATTCAGTGTCAGGGAAGACTGATGGAGCCCGATAAGCGGCTAAAAGATAATCACTCTCTGCACACCTTTATTTCAATGTCAGCCACGATGTTATCTACCAAGCTGCACAGTGATGCTCTCTTCAGGTTATGCCACAGCACTCAGTAGAACAGACTTTGTCAGTGGCATCTGTCTCATTGTAACGTCCAGCCCAGTGAGGGCTGGTGTTAACATCAGACTGAGAAATGGACTCTTTCAATATATTGTGTATTTCTGTTTAGTTATTATTATTAGTTATGTATTATGTCCCTTTAAGGTCTTGTGACACCTCTCTCTGGTTTGGCAATTGCTAGGATAGGGTTTAGGTTAGATTGGTATCTTGTAAATCTGATTGATGATTACGTTAATCTGTGATCAATTAGCCAGTTAGTTGTCGTTATTTAAGAGCTGGTCAAATTAGAGGGAGGTATCGGGGATTGTTATCTGTTCATGTATTACTTGATGTTACGCGCAATTCTTCTGTTGGTTTGATTACTCCTGGATCTCGTGTTTCTTCAACGGACGCTCATATGTGTGTGAAGTAAATGCTTGTAGTTTACTACACGTCCTGTGCCACGTTTAAGAGCACAATGTTTGTTGATTTATAGATGTTGTGCTATCTCCATATATACTGTCTCTGTAATCAAGAAAGAAAGTACAAGATCACTTAATTAAAAGTGCAAATCGACTCCCTGCTTTGGTCTTTCTCCTTCAACACTACAGACCCATGACAATCATCGATTCTATGGAACACTGTACTATGGCCAACATATCAGAATTTTGGAGTCAGGATTTTCTGAAATGTGACTGTTTCAAAAGAGGGAAAAAGATAACCCACTGTATTAGGGATAATTACAAAAATAGAAATGCATTGCAGCATAACCTGATAATCAAGAGAGAGATGGAAGAAGAGAGAGGGAGTGACAGGCAGACAGAGAGCGAGCTACATCTCGCTGATAAGAGTACGCTATGTGAACATGACTGGCAGCTCTTCTGCACATTCTGTATCTCACTTGTGACCATAAATGTCAGAGGACTGGAGAGGAGAGCCTCAGGAGGTAATACCAATGACCAATCCTGCCTTCTTCCTTTCATGTCACTTTCATACAGTCCATTTTCTCCCAATTTTTGTCATTCACTTTTCAGATATTCCACCCCATCCATTACCAGAAAGACGACACAAAATGGTGGACCATTCCCACTGCTTACGATCAGGTTTCGTTATTGGTCACCAACCCATCTGGCTGTAGCGCTGTCTGACGATGATGGGTGACACAGTCCAAAATAATGCATGCACAGTGACAGGGCTACTGGATGACGCTCGCGGTTTCCACGGAGGATAGGATGAGGCAGTGTGGAGGAAGTGCGAGCGAGGTGGGTGTGAGTTGAGGGAAGGGGGGGCATCAAATCAAAACGGCAGTCCGTCAAGCTAGCCTCTTCATAAATGTCAATTAGATTTATGGAGCGTGGGAGGACAGGGACAAAACAAAGTACCCACTAAATTGATAACTAAGGACCTTAGACAGCTGATGTTTAGTAACCCAGCTGAAACACTTACATACAATCAGAAGGTCAGCAGCCAAACATGGAATGAGGGAGACAGTTTTGATGGTTGTGTGTTGGTGAGGAAAATCCACAGCTCAGGATGCATAAAGTAGCAATCCAGTAGCAATAAAGTGCAAAATAAATGAGAATATATTTTAGATTTTAGATGCTTTAAAGTAGCTACCCTTTGCCTTGATGACAGCTTTCTACTCTTAGCAGTCTTTCAACAAGCCTTACGAAGTTCATACATACGATGTCCTTCACACATCAGCCCAAAGGACATATTTGCACCAGACTAATGTCTATTGCTTGTGTTTCTTGGCAAGTCTCTTCTTCTGGACACGGGCGCCATTGAAAATGTGCGTTTTCAACCACAGTATTTCTGGCCACCAGCGGCCATGCAGGCAGTGTTTCAAAGTAGATCTCAGACCGCTATGCAGGAGAATGGAAGCTGTCCATTCCATCTGGTGGCTGAACTCTAACCGGAACAATCCTGTGTGCAACAACTCACGCCAAATTGGTTGTTAATAGTTTTGGAGTGTAGTCTCTCTCCCGCCTCAATTTTATGTCAAATGGATTAATCAGGGTGGACACAGAACCATTTTCATCTAATTCTTTTTATGTGTGCAGTATATATCCTAAGATATCCAGACACAATCACTTCTGTCCCCCTTAAGGAGAATCCATGGAAGAATTGAACGTAACTTGACAAGAGTACTCTCTGCACACATTAACAAAATCCTATCAGTCTGATAATCTCATACAATACTGACTCACCATGCATGCTTCAAAATGGAAGCCAACCTCAATATATACTGTTTCCCAAGCAGAATGGCAGGAGATACTCATCTAGGTGATACCTATTCATTGACACCATGGAGTCTAATACCCTTGCCTGTCTTAGAGCTCTGTCTGTGGTAAGTGTTGTTGACCATTATACTAATTTTAATCTTGGTTGACCCTAAATTCTTGCTTAAATGGTCAGGTGCTTACGTTGTTAGTCCATATGTATTACAGTAGATCAGAACTGGAACAAATCGCTTCACCCTCTTTCTTATCAGCTAGATTATGTGCCAAATCTCCTCTTCCAACACTGGACAGACGCTAACACCTGAGGAATGTGGGTAAGTCTCGCTCACCGGAACTAATACTGCTTGTTATCTCAGGCAAATCATTGTTTCGTGACAGATCCCGTAGCTGTTTTGTTGACGTAGTTTATCCACGATAGATGAGAGACATGTCAATCTCTCTTCAGGCGACATATCTCATCCGTCACTGGGCAGATTTCTCAGCTGGGTTGTTTAGAGAGTGGGCTGGGCAAATACTCCCTTCTTGACCGCGTGACTCACCCATCTGCCCTCTCCACTCTCTGGCCCTACTTGTTCTCCATTACTCCCAGATTAGCCTGATTCCAACAAACACGGGTCTCCCCAGAGGCTGTCCAATTTAGCCACGGTCCCCAACCACACCCAGCCGGCCCTCTGACGCCTCGCAGCACGCCTGGGCAGTAGGGGTAGCAGTGACAGAATGGGAAGAGCTGTCTGTCCCATAATTGTTTCTGTCAAAGCTGATAGAGATGAGAATTATTCAGCCACCCAGAATGCGCGGCTCTGGCATCATCATTTCCTCCTTCTGTTCTGTATGAAAGCAAGGTACCGGGAGTGGAAAAAGCCCAAAACAATGGACTGTCACGATTCTAAAAGATAAGAGTGTGGGTAATGGATGAATAATGGAACATAATGGTTCAAAATGAGATAAACATACGATGACTGAAACTGATTCACTGCTACAGTTGTCTTTAGCGCTGCTGTAGTACAATACAACATCTATGTTGCTGTATGTGGGCATTTTCAAACCCGGTTTCGAACCGTGTTTGGAAACGTACAATTAATGGAAGTGAACTACGAGCATGAAACTGGAAAAGTGTAAATGACTCATCCGCCAGTATCGCAAAAGGCAGAAGAGGTGTGAATCTTTAATGGTACCTGCCTTACAGCAATCGGATGTGGTTCCAACATTCCCAGAAGCAACTGATTGTAAAGTCCCCACTCATGGCCCAACTAGCAACTCAGCTCATTGATGTTGTCCTGCTGTGTGGGGAAAACGTTTTAGATCATGTTTGTATTAGAATTTTGATCTGCCTTATTGCTTTATTAATGCTTTTTTCTGCTAACAAAATGTTCAAATGTTGCAGTACCCACTCATTGGTACACACTTGTTGTTGTTTTTTAAAACCTGAATGTTTTATTTATGATATGAGGCATATCTTTTCCTCACTGTAGCCTAGCCAACATCAGTCCATTAAAAGATTTGTTGGAAATGCCAGTGACATTTGCAGTCCCAGCTGCAGGATAAAGCGGCTCAGGGGGCAGGTGAAATCAGCAAGGGGGCAAAACATTTTTTTCAGTTTTGGATTTACATTTTATAGAATTTTGCTTATCATCCCCCTACCACAAGAGATGCTAAGATAAAATGCAGAGACCTTGAATTGACAACTCAACAAGAGGCTAAAATGTGCAGTTTCATCTCTGCAACATGCTATGGACAGCAAGAAAATGAATAAAGCATGTGGGCTACAAGATAAATAGGGTAATTCATGTATTACAAATGTGAATGCAACCATAGGCACATCTGTCCTACCAAACTAGAATTTATTCAAGCAACAAATACCAAATAGCATTTTGAATAAGACGGGGCTTTAATTTGAGATGTCAAGACCATTTTTGCCACCCTTGGTGCCGGATTTGAACTTTTTTTTTTTCATAGTTTTCCACTTTCAGCAGACAGAGACATTCCTATGTTATCAGCAACAAATGCTAGATCTTGCATCTCTACATGTCAGCATGATACCCAAGTAGACTTTAAATGCTCTCAGTTTAAGGCGGCATTGCAAGGCTATTCGTTTAGGTTTTTTCTTCAATATTAATTTGGCGTCGCATAAATGTTTAGAACTACTCCTAGTATTAATCCACAAATAAATGGGATTTTTTTTTTTTAATAATTCCTCCTCAAATATATTTCAACCTGAGTTGAAAAGGGAATGAAATCCAAGCAGTAGAGTTGAATCATGCAGCGCTTCAAGCGTGTCTGTTTTGAGCTCTACCCTAACATTCCTAAAGCTCTACCCTAACATTCCTAAAGCTCTACCCTAACATTCCTAAAGCTCTACCATAACATTCCTAAAGCTCTAC